>JARYGA010011593.1:0-18476 GCA_030545235.1 Helianthus tuberosus | reverse complement strand
ACATATAATGGAAAAATGAAATTTTAAATTAAACATTCCATTAATAATTAATTGAAAAAAAAGAGTACATAATTGCCCTAAACGGGACTTTAACAGAAATAACTTGCCCACGCAGGGGCTAAACTGAAAATACAAGTCCTCGTAGGGACTGAATACATAAATAGATGTCCACGCACGGACTTGATTGAAATAACAATAATACAAATAGGGATTTTAATGGTCCCTCTTCTTCTTCCCTTTCATTAAGCTTTCCAGACCCTTGAGTAGTCCTTGGCGGCTCCTACGCTCTTCTCGAACTTCTTGTTCTACCTGGTTCAGTCTGTGGAGGATTTCCTCCTGTTCCGGCGGGGAAAACCGTGGCTGCTGCGGCTGCTGCTGGTGCGGAGGTTGGTAAGGTATCGGGTATTGATACCCATGCGGTGGGTATCCCGACTGGTATGAAGTCCCAAAAGGTTCTTCGAGGTGAAGGGCGTTGTAGTTGGCCGCCTCCAGGTACGGGTCGACGGCAGGGGCATTATAATAGTTATAGCCAGGATAAGCTGACTGTTTAAACGGGTTATATGCCACGGAACCGGCATAAGTAGGAATTGGGTAATTATAACCCATGTGTGGTGGTGCGAATGGCGCAGAGTCCACCTCGGAAACGGGGTTTGAAGGCCCACCCATCTGTGGGTCTTCATTTAGTGGCGGGTAGTGACTACCACTAGAATGCTGAGGGGTGCTGAAATGAAAGTCCCCTCCTCGCACAGACATCCGTGCGCCTGATCTCCTTCGCCTCGGTGGCTCCGGAGGCGGTTGCCGTACTGGTGGTGGTGGTGGCGGTGGCGTGACCGCCACAAAGCGTGAATCCTCAGAAGGATTCTGCTGCTACTGCTGCTGCTGCTGAGAGTTGAAAGAGGGAGTAAACTCCCAAGGATAGGAGGCAAATCTTGCCTCGTAGCTGTCTGGTCCCCGATAAGGTGACCCATGAAAAGACGACCCATCAGATATTTCGATGGGGTGAGTTGGTGTTCCGGTTGGCGTCTGGGCAGGTTCTGGATCCTCGTCCATGTCCATCGGGAAATGGTCCTCCGGTCCCAATGGGTTATAACCCATTGGTTCATCAACTTGGTTTGCCGGGTTGAACTGGCTTTGAAAGTAAGGGGTAGGGTCGTTGAAGGAGTGGTGATAGTTGGAGCGTTGAAGGGGTATGAAAGAATGGTAGGAGTTATGGGGTTCATTTTCGGACTGAGGTCCGAAGGTGTGACAACCCGAGTTTTCAAGGTTTCTATCCGATTTAATACGTATGTGCTAAGTATGTTTAATAATTATGTTGAGGTGCAATATAAGTGTTATTTGTGATGTGTATTGTATGTGTGAATACGTTTACATATTTGAATTTTGTTTAATTATTCAAAACATTGAACATTGCCTAACACCCCTAGTCGAAAACCAATACCCCATGAAAACACCTCTTGGCCGAAAACACCTTGTGCGTTTTCGTCCACCATGTTGCCAACAAAAATAAGGTGGGCCTTTAGCCCATTAGTAGTATGATTAATATTTTGCTCTCGACCTACATACAAAACCCTAGAGTCTCTCCTTAACTTTGTGTGCGACGGCAGATCCCCCTCATTCGAAGCCGAATCCTTCTTGATTGATCATTCCTTGTTCGGTTAGTAATTTATTATTGATGGATTATTTGATTAACTTCTTCATGGACGATCTGTTTATTACCATTGTTTATTACCGTATGATTAACTGTGATTTTAAAGTGTGTATGGATGTAAGACTGGATGGTGATTAGATTTCGTGTATTGCATGTGATGGATGGCATAAGAATTTGTCGGCTAGTATGCATGTAATCGACCCATGTGATCTCTGTTCTTACTTAATCATCAAGTTAGGAAATCAATAAATGTTGCATGTCATAGTTGGTCCAATAACCTCTTGAGGTAGCTGATTATTGTCGGCCATAATTGACATGGGATGATGTGATCAATCTGTATGTCTGTTAAGGAATAATATGCAAATTGTTTATGGCTTTGGCCTCACATGTTTAGGGTTGAAGTTGCAACTGTTGTTGTGATGATGGATAGTATTGATGATTTCATGACATGATAATGATTGAATGATGATGTTATGATGAAACCGATGTAACCGTAGACATCATTAGGGTTTTAGATAATGTAACTTTTGTTGTTGATGGCTGACCCAATGAAATCCCCATGTCAACGAAATCACTTTGGGGATTTCGGCCCAAAGTGATTTCGGCCCAAGGGACTTCGGTCCAAAGGTGATTTCGTCCAACAAAAAGGGGATTTCGCCATGTATGTGATTTCGGGGTATGTGATTCCATTGTGTGTCCTCTATTACGTTATTAAACATGTTAAGTCTGTAACTCTGTTAAGGTAAGTTGGTTAATTCTCTTAATCAATTAACTCTGTTAACTCCAATTACTCTGTTGAGTTATGTTAACCATGTTAAGTATGTTAACCTTATTACATATGTTAACTCTGTTAGTTCTGATCCAACCATGTTATGGCTCATTAACTATGCTAAGTCAGTAACTGTATTAAGTATATTATTGGATAATATGCTAGAATAAACTGTGAAAGACTGTTATGTGAAACACGAATTGTGCACATGTGATTAACTGTTGTAGATGCATGATGTTAACTGCCAGACACACTCTGTGGTATTGATTGTACATGAAACCTTAAAAACATAAACTGATTGTAAATACGTGCGCACTATAGGACTTGACTGATTTCTGGTGAGCGCATAACTTAGCATACCGAGCAAACCAAGGTGAGTTCACACTCTTACCAAGGCATGGGATTCCCGGGGTTGGGAATGGGTTTGGATGATTACTTATGCTTAAATTGTTATCGGAATTACATACCATAGGCCTCGGGAGAGGAAGGTTATTGGTAGATACTGCTAGACTAGTGATACATATACTTCTCTTCGCACACACGCCGGGAATGGCTGCGATAATAGAACTAATCTTCGCACACATGCCTGGAATGGCTGCGAACCATACTCTAATCTTCGCACACATGCCTGGAATGGCTGCGAACCATACTCTAAACTTCGCACACATGCCGGGTGGGCTGCGATACAAATATACCTAGTCTAGAAAACATGGGAAACCCCCACTAATCTTCGCACACATGTCTAGGAGACTGCGATTCAAGTACATACGATATATGGGTTACTAAACGAACATATGGTTTACAATACAATTACTATAACGGAACAACCAACTGTGAACTCGCTCAACTAGTTGTTGACTCTCTGTTACATGCCTTGCAGGACCTTAGGTACACATGGAGCTTGCACGGGAGGCGCAGTCGTTGTGGAACATGGATTGTGGATGCCATGTTAATCTTTTATGACATTACAAACTTATTACTTATGTTGGGTTTTACATTTATGCTTCCGCTAAACATTGAAACTATACTTTTGATTTGAACACCTTTCATATTGTTTGGTTGGATTACATTTACTATTACATTGTTCAATATGATTGGTGGCTTGATCCTGGTCAGCCACGCCTCCAAGCGGTGATACTCCGCGTGTGGATTTTGGGGGTGTGACAGAAGGAGTTTAAGTAGGAGGGTGATGAACTTAGCGAGACTGAATGCCTCGCGGGTTCCAGGTAGGTTCTCCAATCCTCTTGGGGATCGGAGCTGAGGTTGATTGATGGTGTACGCCGGTGTGAAGGCCCGGCTTCATGATCGTTTCCCGTGATAGGACCCTTCCCTCGTCCTCTTCCTCTCATACGCGGCGGCATTTTTGTTCCTGTCAAATCAACTAAAAAGGACAAGGAAAACAATAAAGGACAAAATAAAGATTAGGATTTAGCCCTAAGTCCTTTGCCTAGACTCGGAAGTCGAGGAATGTGCAAACTGTGTCATTGAGATTAAACCCAAAAGCTTTTCAATTACGCTATTGAGCATAACTCTTAATCTAGACCTCAAACTGATGTCAAATTTTTAGGACAAGTTTATAATTCAGTAATAAAGGTTTATGTCCTCTCACATTTTCAAAAATCTTGTTTTAAGGTCAAAAGGGCATTATGGTCAATATTTAAGCAATTAACGGAAACATGCAAATGAATCGGATAATTAAGGACCTGTGTTGTATAATCTTAGAGGGTTATACTAACATCTAATATGGTCCTAAAGGAACTTTAAGGCATATCTAAAACATGCTAATTCGGGTCAGAACTGAAAGTCAAAGCAAAAGTCAACTTTTGCGACTTTCGGTTGCGAACCAAGCTTAAACTCAAAATTGACGGGTTGAACATGCTTAGACATGTTCTTACATTAATTACCAAGTTATATAAGTGTTAAAACAGGTTTCATAGCTTCTACATTGCTAATTATGATTTTATTTGCAAAATAGCTTTCTGTTGACTTTTCATAATTACGTTTGACCCGACAATTGACCCAGTTAGAGTGGGAATCAGAGGGTGCCCTTTTAAGGGTTTATTACCCACATTTTTACCAACTCAAAGCTACTTTCAATTCGAGAATTGACTGGACCATTAGTGATTAATCACTAAGTCAAAGCTTAATTACGACGGCTTTGACTTTAGGTCAATAAACTAATAAAACACTAATTAGAGAGGTTAAGGAAGCTTACTGAAGTACTTAGCACGATTTAGAAGCTAATGGAATCTTGTTTGAGGTCCAAAGAGCTCCAGAAATTCAGTTTGAATGATTTTCCAAGTGCATGCAAAATGTTGCAACCAAGGGTGCTTATATAGTGATTTTGATTGAACAAGATGATGCCAACAAGGTCTAGGATTGATCCCAGATGAGTCCAAGTGCCCCATATGCATGAAAAACCACTGGTGCAGCTCCTGGAAAACCAGGCTTTTAAGGCGGTGGAATTGGCTTTACTCGCAGCTGTGCAGAGAATCTGCCCAGGTCAGGCCATTGCGTCGCGCGACGCAAGAAGGTGGTGGTGGTGGTGTGACGCCACCATGTCCATTACCTGACCAGCAACTTTCAATTAATGACATTTCACCCCCTGGACCTTCTAAAACGTAATTTCTTCCATTTTAAGCACTTTTAACCCATTTAACTTTTATTCTTGTGATCCATGAGATATAACCAAACACCGCTAGGTCCGGTTTCATTAAATGATAACCGAAAACATAAGTTTTTCCTTCTTGACGCTTTTAACCCCTTAATTACGAAAGTTAGCGTACCTTTCTCATATGATATCGAAACCTTGTGAAATTTTTATCACTTATTCTTGGGAGTATAATTAATCCTTACAAGGCTTCGGGTTCGCTAAAAGGTCACTCAGAGGTATAACTTAAACATGTTGACACATTTAACCCTCGCGTCTTGTAAACTTTCACTTTCTTCCACAAACGGTTTCATACGCTTCATGATTCATTCGTTTAAGGGTATAAACATCGTGTAGAGTTGTTGAAAGGCAAAATTATCAAATGTTGATACTTTGTAATCCTTATATACATATACTTTCTTCGTTTGTCAACTTTAGTCTCTCATAATGAATCCGTTACACGTTTAAAGTCCATGACACGTGTCTTTATTATATTGGTCGCGTTTTTACGAGGTGTTACATCCTCACCCCCTTAAAAGAAATCTCGACCTCGAGATTTACTGAAATAAATGAGGGTACTTCTGTTTCATTGTGGACTCTACCTCCCACGTGTATTCGGGACCTCTTTGGGCATCCCATTTAACCTTCACAATCGGTACGTGCTTCCTTCGAAGCTTCTTAATCTGTCGATCCTCAATCGACAAAGGTTTTTCAACAAACTTTAAGCTCTCATCAATATGCACATCCTTATGTGACATGGCTAGCGATTCATCAGCTAGACACTTCTTCAAGTTGCAAATGTGGCACACATTAAGGATTCCACTGAGCTCTTCAGGCAGGTTTAACTTATAAGCCACTGTTCCGACACATTCGATAATCTCGAATGGTCCTATGTATCTTGGGCTTAACTTTCCTTTCTTTCCAAAACGCATTACCCCTTTCCAGGGTGATACCTTAAGTAACACTTTGTCACCTACCTCGAATTTCAGAGGTTTACACCTTTTATCTGCGTAGCTTTTCTGCCTATCCCTGGCAGCTTTGAGACGATCACAAATCTGCACAATCTTATCTGTCGTCTCTAGGACTATATCAGGTCCTGTTAGTTGGACATCTCCAACTTCTGCCCAACAAACGGGCGTCCTGCACTTCCTTCCATACAAAGCTTCAAAAGGTGCAGCTTGAATACTGGAATGATAACTATTATTGTATGAAAATTCAATCAACGGAGGATGATCATCCCAACTTCCACCTAAATCAATAACACAAGCTCTTAACATATCCTCCAGCGTTTGAATTGTACGTTCGCTCTGGCCATCCGTCTGAGGATGATATGCAGTGCTGAAGTTTAATCGAGTGCCTAGGGATTGCTGAAAGCTTTTCCAGAAATGTGATGTATATCTCTTATCCCTATCAGAGATAATAGACACTGGCACTCCGTGGAGAGATACAATCTCGTCCACGTACAGCTGAGCTAACTTATCTGAGCTGTGTGTTTCCTTAATAGGTAAGAAGTGGGCTGACTTAGTCAATCTATCTACTATAACCCAAATAGTATCATTTCCTCACTTTGTTTTTGATAACTTGGTGATAAAATCCATAGTCACCATTTCCCACTTCCAGGTGGGAAGTTCAGGCTGTTGTAGCAAACCTGACGGCTTTTGGTGTTCTGCTTTAACTTACGCGCACGTCAAACATTTGGCCACGTAAGTGGCTATACATTTCTTCAAACCTATCCACCAATAACTTGCTTTTAAATCCTAGTACATCTTATCACAGCCAGGATGGACAGAGTATTTGGAGCTATGTGCTTCTTGTAGAATCACTTCTCGAAGTCCTCCATAAATTGGAACCCATATTCGTCCATTCAATCTTAGGATCCCATCCTTGCCATATGCTAACTGTTCAGCAGTGACTCCCAGTTTTTCATCTGGATAGTAAGCTTCTAATACGGCTTCCTTTTGAGCGGCTAACAATCTTTCATTCAAACTGCTTTTCAATTCAATGCTCTTGGCATTGATTCTAATGGGCTTAGCCCTTTCCTTTCTACTCAATGCGTCGGCGAACACATTCGCCTTGCCTGGATGATATCGGATTTCACAATCATAATCATTTAAAGTCTCCATCCATCGGCGCTGTCTCATGTTCAGATCTTTCTGATTGAACAAGTGTTGAAAGCTTTTGTGATCATAATAGATCACACACTTGGTACCATATAAATAATGCCTCCAAAGTTTTAGTGCAAACACAACTGCACCCAACTCCAAGTCGTGGGTGGTATAATTCTCTTCGTGCACTTTTAGTTGTCGGGAAGCATATGCAATAACTTTACCCTTCTGCATTAGCACACATCCCATGCCAGAGTGCGATGCGTCCTAGTAAACCACAAATTCTTCAATTCCTTCAGGCAATGTCAACACAGGAGCATTGCTTAATTTCTGCTTAAGAATATTAAAGGATTCTTGTTGCTTAGGACCCCAGTCAAACTTGATATTCTTGCAAGTTAAAGAAGTTAGGGGTGCAGCATTCCTTGAGAAATTTTCAATAAAACGCCTATAATATCCTGCCAATCCTAAGAAGCTGTGAATCTCTGTGGGCGTCTTTGGCTCTTGCCAATTCATGATGGCTTCAATCTTGGCGGGATCTACTTGGATTCCGCGCTCACTAACCATATGTCCAAGAAATTGGACTTCACGAAGCCAAAACTCACATTTAGAGAACTTAGCATAAAGTTTCTCTTGTTGTAGAAGTTTAAGAATACATCGAAGATGCTTTTCATGATCGGCCCGATTCTTTGAATATATAAGTATGTCATCAATAAAAACGATGACAAACTTGTCCAAGTAGGGTTTGCACACGCGATTCATGAGATCCATGAACGCTGCTGGTGCATTAGTGAGCCCAAAAGGCATCACTAAAAACTCATAATGACCGTATCGAGTCCTGAACGCGGTCTTATGCACGTCTTCATCCTTGACCTTCAGCTGATGATATCCCGATCTCAAGTCAATCTTGGAGAAGTAACTTGCCCCTTGCAGTTGATCGAACAGATCGTCGATCCTGGGCAATGGATATCTATTCTTGATTGTAACCTTGTTTAGCTCACGATAATCGATGCATAAACGCATTGATCCATCCTTCTTCTTCACAAACAGGATCGAGGCTCCCCAAGGGGACTAGCTAGGCCTAATAAATCCTTTTGCCAGAAAATCATCCAACTGAGTTCTCAACTCTTTATCTCAGTTGGGGCCAACCGGTAAGATGCTCTTGCAACAGATGCTGCTCCAGGAATGATGTCAATTCTGAACTCCACTTGCCTATCTGGAGGCAGACCAGGTAGTTCTTCAGGGAATACGTCTGGATATTCAGAAATGATAGGAATGTCTTCAATCTTGGGCTTTGGTTCATCAATAGTTACTTGTGCCATGTAGATGACACAACCCTTCTTCAAACATCTTGACGCCTTAAGCATTGACACTTGCTTAGGTAACCTATACTAAGTATCTCCTTGTATTGTGAGTGGCTCACCATACGGAGTCTTGATCACTACTTGCTTTTTGTCACAAACAATCTGGGCTTGGTTATGAGATAACCAATCCATGCCTATTACTATGTCGAAACCAGCTAATCTTAAAGGAAGCAAAGATAATGGAAAAGAGTGGTTCCTAATGGATATAAAACATCCATCTAACACAGTCGAAGCGGTTTCTATGGTGCCATCAGCCAACTCCACTTCATATCTTATGCTTAGGGTTTTCACAGGTAGGTTTAATAACTTACAAAACTTATTATCAACAAATGACTTATCTGCACCCGAATCAAATAATACTCTTACATAAACATCATTTATAAGGAAGGTACCTGTTATCACGTTGTCATCCTGCACTGCCTCCTTGGCATCCATTCTAAAGACCCTAGCATTGGTCTTTCTAGCCTCCTCCGGCTTCTTCATATATTTCGGGCAATTAGACTTGATATGCCCTTTTTCATTGCAGTTGTAGAAAGTAGCATCCTTAATCTTCTTACAATCCAATGTCTTATGCTCACTAGACTTACAAATCCCACAAGCTCTTGGCTGTGACTGGGACTTTGATTCATACCTGCACCTTCCCAGATGGTGTTTCTTGCAGGTCTTGCATTTGGGCTTCTCACCCAATTATTGATCATCTTTCTTGAACCCTAAACTCTTCTTGTGATCAAAGTTCCCTTTGTGCTTCTTGCCTGAACGGTGTGAGTTATCATCCTCACATTTTCTCTTCCCAGCATCAGAATGCCAAAGCGATCTCTGCCTGACCGCATCAAGGGTGAGAGATAGTGACAAGTTAGCTACAGACCTAAAGGTAGTCAGTCGAGACGCTTTTACACTAGCTTTGATCTCTGGGGCTAATCCCCCAATGAAACGAGCTATACGTTTCGGTTCCAGTGTGACTAAGTAAGGAACCAATCGAGACATGGTATTAAAACTCGTAAGATATGCCTGACAATCCAAATTTTTCATAACTAATGTCAGGATGTCAGTCTCGATCTTCTCAACTTCGTGTTGAGGACAGAAAGTATCTTTGATCAACGTAACAAACTGATCCCAAGTCATATTATACAACGCGATCTTCCCAGTAGCTTGGATCAATGACCTCCACCATGCTAGAGCTTCTCCTTTAAATGATTACGACACAAACTTCACTATATCCTTATCAGCGCAACCACTTATATCAACCACGGTATCCATCTCGTCTAGCCACGTCATGCAATCAATGGCTCCTTTTTCCCCAGTGAAATTCCTAGGCTTACAGGAGACGAAATACTTATAGGAACAACCCCCAATACGTGGCTCTTGATCGAATACGATCTTCTTGGATGGAACACTATGCTGATTTGAGGAGTGCTGGGCATCATCCTCCTTTGACTCATGATGTTTAGAAGGTGGCTTACTATGAGCCTCAGAGTGATTCTTAGGATGTGATTTTGCACGTTGTACTGATAAGGTCCTGTTGCGGGTACCCCTAGATTCATCATCTCGTCTTTCCAGAGCTCGAGTAACGGCATTGTCTATCAATGCCTGCAGCTCTGCGCCCGTTACATTTATTCTGGTATTATCATGATTTTCCTTTGGGCGACTGTTGACTTCATCTGAGCCAGCCATGTAGCTTGTTTTCTACATAAAATATTGATAATTATTTATTTAGGAATCTATTATGGAATTGTCTTTTATGGCAATTCATTAACCATGGTAACTATAAACCATATTGGTTAATTTAATTTATGTAGGATCGTGATCTGACCCAAACGAGTCGTTCAGAGGTGTTCAACTTCGTTTCAGGTGCGGAATAACAAGAAACGGAGGTAGAAATAGCTAATTCTTCACTTAATCTACTGATTGTATTGATATGCCAACTATTACAGCTCAATCTTCACACCGGCAGCACTTCGGTATGGAATACAAGACAATGTTCTCCCTGGTTTCGCTCAAAGGTGTCCCTATATATAGAGATGGTGGTTTCGCTCCAAGTGACATGTTCACATGAGCGAAACCTCATGTGTACAAATAAGCGAAACCTGACCATGACACATAAGCGAAACCCTATGCTATGACCATATGAGCGAAACCCTCTCCTAAGATACATACAATCTCCTGTTTTCTCATAAAACGCGCCCTAATCTATACAATACAATGTAAGACTCGATACAAGACAAAGTCGACAGATGTAGTGCACCAACAGACTCCCCCTCAGATGTTGACGAGTCGACTATCGAGTCACGACAATGCTGTGTCTTCACTTCTTCAGTCTTGATCAGTCTCTGGGCTTTTCTCTCTCTATCTTCATCAACAGACTCCCCTTCTCGATTTGCTGGCATTCCTTTGTTCTTCAGCAACATCTGCTTCAGGATCTTAGTCTGGCTTTCTTTGTCTTCAGAATCCAAAACCTGGCACTCTATCTTCAGATTCAGAATTGAAACTTGGCTATTCCTGTACATTCTTAACCCAGAAATAAGTTTTATGAATTTAACAAATTCGTATGCACCAACATTCTGAAATAATCAGACGACTCCCTCTCATAATCATATGCACCAACAACGACTCTTCCTCTAACTACTTTCTCTATGATGAACCATTTGTTGATTTAAAAACACATTTGACGTTCAATATACACTCCCCTCACAACAATGTCATCAAGTTTAGCACTCGGAATTTTGAAAATCAGCTTTCCAACATCAGTTGTCGAAAATCTTTTTGACTTTTTCAAAAGTTTATGCTAAAACACACTCAAAATCTTTTTGGATTTTTCTGAAAGAAAGTAACTAACACCGCTTGCAGAAACAACAAAATGCAGAAATGAATTATTTACAAATAATATTTTTTTTTTGTGAGTTTGTGTAAGAGGATCATATCAGATTATGACAAGTCACAAGTACCGTTGAGCTAAGTTACACAATAAGAATTAAACAATTCATTTAGATTGCCAATATACTGATCCACTTAAATTTTCACACAAATTTCAACTGATTCAGGATATGAGTTAGGTGTTTTAAGAACTTAAACTCATTCATGTGTCCCACCTCTTGAATATACTCCCGTATCCAGATCCCAATATTCAGTCTTACAGGTGAGTATACCACAGATGATATCTGTAAGGGGTTAAATTACGAGGGCCGTGAGAGCTCAGGTCGATACTCCCGTATACGCAGAGAGATGACGGCTTCGACTTTTGGTGTGTCCCCTTTAGAGGATCTTTTGAATTACAACAGCAATGACTATCAATTTTATTGTTTCATCAATTTGCTGAGGGCTGCGCTATGTTTCAAGCATGCGGAAAGTATTCTCCGGGGACTAGGCCATTGCTTCCGCAAAATTAGAAGTCCCGGGATAATACCCCAAATATCACTGAGTATAAAGACCTAGTATCTCAGAAAGAGGGACCTTTCAAACGAGATTTCAGGGGTTACCTATATATCCAAGTAGTGTTCCCCACGAAATAAGCAAGTTTAAATTTAAGTTTATATCCCGAAAAAGCTTACTAAATGTGTAAAAACCTATCGGCATATCATCAGTGAGACCGTTTAACGCTATTTAAACAAAACAATTCTTTAGCATACTGTAACTGTCTACTGATGTACTATCATTTCCTCTTCTTTGACACAAAAACTCATTTTTGATTTTATCATGTTTTTGTCTTTTTCAAATTTTCAAATGTTTTTGGATTTTCTGAAAAATTTTACCCCCCCCCCTAAAATGCAAACACATTTTAGGAAATTTGAAAACAAACTATACAATAAAGTGACAACCGATATCAAATCGCTTCAAATCGCCATCCACTTGGCATAAACAATCAGAACTCCCCCTTACACAAAACTATTTTCTCATTATGATTTCAAAACACTTAAGTTTGTTTTAACCAGAATGATTTTTCCGGAAAATAAGTTTTGTTGGTTTTACCACTTGTAGGATCGGGGTGTGGTTCATCACATTGTCCATTCAATCACTTGTAGCAGATCAAGTACAACTTAATGTCCCTGATTTACCACTTGCATGTATGCAACCTATGTACCTCTTGTAAAAATATTCACAACATATAACCACATGTAGGAATAAACCTCTACACAAACTATTTTACCAATCAGGATGCCGATTCCTGCTTCGCACTTACCAACCTGGAAGCTCCGGCGTAGTCCTTTAATCTGTAACAATTTAAACACATATTCAATCTAGGTTGAATGACTACATCACAAACACACTTTTACAAGAATGATGCCGATTCCTGATCCACAATATAAACTTGGGATCTCCGGCATAGTCCTAAGACTTTACGGGAAACAAACTTCCATCCAAGTCTTCTCAGACTTGATGGCTTTCAGTTCTTGCACAGTAGGGTTGTAAGTTGCCTTTTTAGTTGCATAAAAATCTTTAACCCCCTTAGCTTTCCCATTCAACATTTTCCCAAAAATTTTCTTAACACTTCCATTGAATGTTTTCTCGACATCAAACTTAGTATTCTCGTTGTAAAACTGATTCGAGATTTCAACCTTCCCAACTTTCTGTTTAACTTCTTCAAATTTCAGTGATGGAAACTCATCATCATTCACTGAAATTTTCATCTCAACCTGTGGCTCTTCTGGCTTTGTGGAACCAGATTCATCGCCGACTTTCTCATCAACTTTCTTAACAACCCACACTTGGTTGTCATTCTCTTTCTTTTTATAAAAATTCTTTTTAGAACACTCACCAACCTCATAAGTTGAATTTTCAAAAAAATTAAATTTTTCGGTTGGTGGTTCAATATCAACAACTATTCCTTTCAACTTGTTAGAAACTCCCTGTTTTGACTTGACATTTTTCGGACAGTTCCATGCAATGTGACCAGCTTCATTGCATTTGTTACAAGTTCTAGTTTCTTTTGAGTGACAAACATCAGTTCCATTCTTCTTCTTTTCAGCAAGAAACTCTTGATTTGACTGTCTCCAGAATGAGCTCTTTGCTTCTTCTTCATGGCTAGTTCCTGTAACATATGTCATTTTTGATTTAAAATCTCGAACATATTTTTCATTTTTATAGTTTTCAGGTGGAATAAAACCTAAGCCTTTCTTTTTGTAGCTACGATTTTGGTTAGGTTTCTTTTGAAAACCAGAACCAGAATTGTAACCCTTTTTCTTGTTTAAACGTTGTTGTGCTCTTGAGGTGTAAGGTCTTGATTTTCTTGTAAGATTTTCATCTTTTATTTCAGAAATATTAATTTCTGTTAGTTTGAAAACCTTTTTGATCATTTCTGGTTTAACACCTCTTATTGGAAACTCTTTGTCAGAGTATAATTTGTCAGAATCATTTAAAGTGTATGCAACTTCAAATGTTTCATCATCCAAATTTGCTTTCGATAACAAAAATTCTTTACTATAAGACCGTTTAACCGACGACTTTGGACTGTTGACTGACGAATTTGACCCTCCAGACTCAGACTTTGACTCAGACTCCTCCTCAGTATCCAACACCTGATCGACCACCTTTTTGATTAACTCAGACTCATGATCAGTATCGGACGAGGTAAACGTGACATCAATGTTATCTGGTAAAACGTCAGTTGTGTCGGTTTTTAGCTTTATATTGACTGCTTTTTCAAGTTGCTCCTCGTTTGGTTTTCTAAGAGAGTACCCTTCCCAAATTGGAGGCGGACACTTGTTATATCTAACAGTCGGTTTCTTACCACTATCTTTCTTCTTTGGCTTCTCATCTTGAAAAGCTTCCATACCTGCAACAGTTGGGCAAATACGATCAATGAGATAATCAGAACTAGAATAACTTTGCGATAAACGTCTAATTCTCTCATTCTCGATCTTTTCTGTCTCCAACTCTTGCTTCCATTTAGCACTTTCTTCGATGTAAAAGTTGATGGCTTTCTGCTTTGTCATCATTACAGCATTCATCATTGTTAGTGCTTGTTCTCTTTCTGAATTTGTCTTTTGGAGACCAGTTACTGTTTTGTTCAAGACATCATAAGATTCTTTCACATAGTTGAGGTTGAACAGTAACTGCTCTTTCTTCTTTTTATTCTCAGCAATTATCTCGTCTTTTGCTGCACAACCCTTGCATACTTCCAAACACTTCTCGCAAGGCTTTACAACTTCAACAATCTTCTCAATCTCGATTGTCTTTACCACTTCAACCACTTTTTCTTCTTCAATCACCTTCTCTTCTATCTTCACTCGCTCAGTTTCAACCATCTCCTCAACAACACCTTCAACATTCTCTTTCTGAACAACATCTTCAGATTTCTTTAGTTTTTGTTCTTTAGCAGCTCGTTTCTCCTTCAGTTTCTCCATGCGATCTGCAAAATAGAAATGAAAACTTTCAGGAGAAAGATGAGATTTAGCAATATCGATATGTTTTTCTTCCTCATCATCACTATTGCTATCATCAACTGGTGACTGATCAAATTATACAGATTTTTCAGAATCAGCATCTGATAAACCAGAATCTGACGGTGTTTGATCAAATACAACTTCTTTTTCTGAAGTAACATCCTTCTGTACACTCTCATCTGCACTCTGTGAACTTTCATAAGCACTTTCTGAACTTTCAACAGAAACAACAGACTCGTTATCCACACTCTTTACAATCTCACCGATAGACTTCATCCATGTAGTAAACATATCTGGTTCTTTTACGATCTTGGCAATAAAAGCTTTGAAATTTCCATTCTTATCCGCAAACATATCCCAGCTGAAGCCTTCAGGAAGCCTCTCATCATCTTGATCGACTATGCATGCTTTGCTTTCAGGTGGTATGTAATCGTTCCAGTTAAAATTTCCCAAACACGCTCTCTTGGAATCCTCAATCTTTCTTCCATGAGACGTCTGTGAATCTTGTGATTGACCGACCTGCTGATAAATGGCTTTCCGGTAGTAGTCGTCTTTTCCGAACGGATTCTGAGCGCCACTAGCTTCCCTGTTCTTGCACTCCCGCTTGAAATGGCCTTTCTCCCTGCATCGAAAACAAGTAACTTTAGATTTATCAAAACCTAAAGTAGATACATGAGCATCAAGAAAGTCATTTCTCCCGGTAATCGTTTTGAACTTTTCAGCACGTCTAAGAACACCAACAAGACACCATTTGATGTCCATCAGTTCCATCTCTTCGGCGTCTATCTGATCATAATCCTCCTTTGTGAGCATAGGATTTCCGATCCGACCTGCAACTAGACCTTCATACGAGAGAAGCACAGAACCAAGTAATGCCATGTGATCTTTCGCAACCTCCTCAGAAAAACTTTGTCCATCTGGAAGATTCAAGGCAATATTGCATTGTATCACACAACCATTTCCCATTTTTGAGCTTTGATGCTGAAAACTTTCTGATAAACTCTTTGGATTTACACTCGGATATAATGAGAAACCACTGCTGCTTTTGTTTGAACTTTGATCAACTTTTTCCGTTGACTCTCCAGCACTAAAAGCAGTCTGGATTTTCGGGCTTCTTTCAGTTTCTGGAACACTACCTTTGTAATAAATTTTTACATCCTGTTGACCACTTGGACTATTCATCCTAGTGATCTTTTGCTGTTCCAAATCCTGACTTTCAATTTTCTCAATAAATTGACCAATTGTTAACCCATCATAAACCCCTGTGTTTTTCAGGATCATCAAATAAGTTCCCCACTCTTTTTGCGGTAACGCATCAGCTAATTTGTCTACCCACTCTTCAGGATCCTTTTTTATACTAAGCGTTGACATAGATCGCACCAAGTGGCAATAACGTTCAATCAGCTTCTTCGTATCTTCTCCCGGTAAACTACTGAACAAATCAAACTCTTTCTTGAGCAACGCCTTCTTGCTCTTAATCATTTTCTCACTACCCTCAAACTTAACACGTAAAGCATCCCAGATTGACTTTGAAGTTTTGTCATGCTGAAGCAGTATGAAAATGTCTTCTTTGATAGCTTGCTGAAGTAGACTAATCATCATCTTTTCAGCTCTATACATATCACGTTCTTGATCACTAAATTCAGATATTCTTTTGTCAACTTTCAAATCAGTCTGTGGCAAAACATATTTCTTCAAAATACACTCCCATTATCTCAGATGGTTTGCCTGAACCCAGTTCTCGAATCTATCTTTCCACCCGTAGTATTCTTCAATACTCATCAATTTCGGGGGCTTTTGGGTGGTTCCCGTCTCATTTTCTAAACTCATAGCTTGAGCAATAGCACCTGGACCAGACGGTGTTGCAAACGCATTATAGAACTCGGTATCCATGATGACTTAGCACGTTTTTCAAAAATAGTGACAAATAAGTGAAACTTGAAGATTGTACACAAGAGCGAAATCTCAGAAGTCCACAAAAGCGAAACTAGGGTTTGTCCGTATAAGCGAAACTATGATGTTCAGAAGAGCGGAACTACTGATGTC
Organism: Helianthus tuberosus; assembly: GCA_030545235.1. Lineage (NCBI taxonomy): Eukaryota > Viridiplantae > Streptophyta > Magnoliopsida > Asterales > Asteraceae > Helianthus > Helianthus tuberosus. The sequence goes on along the minus strand of JARYGA010011593.1, from coordinate 1,520 downwards.
CTTTGGAGCGAAACCTTGATGAATCTTTGGAGCGAAACTTGTGTTCACAAAAGCGAAACTACAATGCAATTTGGAGCGAAACCTCTTAACTTTGTGACACAAGAGCGAAACTAAGTGTTCAAATAAGCGAAACTATACAATGTTCGTTTGAGCGAAACCTAGTCAGAGGTTGATTTGATCCATTTTTAGTCCATATTTAGGTCCGAAACTTTCCAGGGTTTGTTAATGTCCAATAACACACAATCTGTGAAATTTTGAGTGAATTTTGACCGGTAAAACTTTCTGAAATGATGAAAGAAGGTGTAGAAGTAAGAAATCTCGATGAATTCCAGCTAATCTCTGCAGAACTCCTCCTCTTGAGCTCTGATACCACTTGTAGGATCGTGATCTGACCCAAACGAGTCGTTCAGAGGTGTTCAACTTCGTTTCAGGTGCGGAATAATAAGAAACGGAGGTAGAAATAGCTAATTCTTCACTTAATCTACTGATTGTATTGATATGACAACTATTACAGCTCAATCTTCACACCGGCAGCACTTCTGTATGGAATACAAGACAATGTTCTCCCTGGTTTCGCTCAAAGGTGTCCCTATATATAGAGATGGTGGTTTCGCTCCAAGTGACATGTTCACATGAGCGAAACCTCATGTGTACAAATAAGCGAAACCTGACCATGACACATAAGAGAAACCCTATGCTATGACCATATGAGCGAAACCCTCTCCTAAGATACATACAATCTCCTGTTTTCTCGTAAAACGCGCCCTAATCTATACAATACAATGTAAGACTCGATACAAGACAAAGTCGACAGATGTAGTGCACCAACAATTTATTCAAATGTTATTATATTTTATCCCAATCACAAACTATATAGGATATTAGGGTGACATACAAAAGGCCTAGTCACAAGGACAATTTTAATTTATAATCCCTGATTTCATAGAATCAAGGCATTTAGGTTTGAACATAGTTCTTTACCTTTTCTTGACAGGGAGTCATAGACTACAGCTATCTTTTGTCTTATATGACAATGAATATGGCCCATAGGCACCACATCACTAATGGATGTTTAATATATGATCATCTTAATTGATGACTTGAACCCATGATTTATGGATCATTTAGGAATCTGAAAGGAATCCAATATAAGGATGACATGTGTGATTTAATGAATCACATCTACCAGGAGTGTTAACATGTTCTCAGATGTCAACAAGGATTTGAATCTTTTAAATAGGTTTTACCATCATGGCCAGGTCTATAGTGACGTGCATGCTAGGTTATACCCTTTTAAGATTCTTATTTAATAATTAAAGGCAGATTATTTTAAAAGGAATGATATTTTTGATTTATATATTTTAGTTATACATATAATGGAAAAATGAAATTTTAAATTAAACATTCCATTAATAATTAATTGAAAAAAAAGAGTACATAATTGCCCTAAACGGGACTTTAACAGAAATAACTTGCCCACGCAGGGGCTAAACTGAAAATACAAGTCCTCGCGGGGACTG
>JARYGA010011592.1:0-28252 GCA_030545235.1 Helianthus tuberosus | reverse complement strand
GACCGGGATGTTAAGGTCCTCAAGAACACGAGAATCCCTCTTGTACGAGTTCGTTGGAACTCCCGCCGCGGCCCAGAGTTCACCTGGGAGCGCGAAGATCAAATGGAACTCAAATATCCCCAGTTATTCGAAAACCAAGCAACTACTACTGAGGCTGAAGCTACCAATGCTAAATTTCGGGACGAAATTCCAAATCAACGGGGGGATAATGTGACACCCCAAGAAAACCAGTAATCTTCGCAAACCTGCTCGAGGAGCCGCGATACGACACAGGTAAACAACGTCACACTACTAGCTTCCTCAGTAACTGCATGCTAAATTTCGGGACGAAATTTCTTTCAAGTTGGGGATAATGTGACAACTCGAATTTCCGACATTCTGTATTCGCATTAAATGCACGTTGACTTTGACTATATGGTTGTGTTATGATAAAACCTAGTGTGTTTGCATGGTTATGTGTGATGGTATAACATGTGTACTGTTTGTAAAACTTAAACTGTTAAGAACCCGACGAAACACAAGGCTGTTTCGCCATAACCCATTTCGACGAAACAGGCTGTTTCGCCATGAACACCCCGACGAAACAGAAGTCTGTTTCGCCGGCCCATGATTCGCCAAAGCCCATTTCGGGCCCAGAACGTTATTCCGAGTATTTTTACGTAAAACAACATCACTTTTACACTTTCTATCAAAACAACCGAAACCCTAGAGCTCTCTTACTGTGACGGCAAACTAGAACCCACCGGAAACCCTTGTGCGATCAAACCATCATCTCGGTTAGTAAATCTATGTGTCTTGATTGATCTTTCATCCATGTATGTGTCTATGTGTCATGTGATTCTGCTTTGATGTTATATACTGAAATCGATACATGTTAAATATTAGGGTTCTTGCTATGATAATGATGATATGGATTTTGATATGAATATTGTAGTCGGATATAAATGGTTTTATGCGAAACTTAATATGATTGAATACTCGGTTCTGGATGTTGTTATTATGATCTGATTCTGAATGCAAGTTAGCATCTTGATAGGGTTTGATGATGTGATGTTGTAATCGATATGTTGTATTCGTAAGCTAGGGTTCATGCTAGACGTTAAAGTGGTCCGATGATTATGCTATGATGATGTTACAATGATTCTGTGTTGAATGATTTCTGCATGATTGATAATATTGATGTCGGCTGTTAGTGATGATTAGGGTTTCTGCATGTAACTGTACTGACGTAACTGAACTGTCCGACGAAACTGAACTCTCGGCGAAACAGAATGTGTTTCGCCAAAGGTAGTCGACGAATCAGAAGTTCTGTTTCGCCAAGGGACACCTCGACGAAACATACGTGTTTCGCCAATATTGTGTTTCGCCAAATGTGTGTTTCGCCGTATATGTAATCTGCACAGTAACTTGGGTTAATTCTGTTAAGTGTTAACTGGAATATCTAACTGCTGTTAAGTGTAACCGTCTGGTATAGGATTGTGATTTCGTGCTACATGTTTATACATGCATAACTTGAACACAAACTGATTATGTATACGTGCATACCTTAGGACGTGATTGATTATTTGCGAGCACTTACATACCTAGCATACCGAGCAAACCAAGGTGAGTTCACACAAGCCAAGGCATGGGGTTCCCAGGGGGGAATGGGGATTTGATGATTACTGTACATACATAGATGACAGAACCTACTGCTAGACTAGTAACACTTATTGAACGATCTTCGCACACCTGCCAAGGACATTGGCCGCGATATTATGACTGACTTCGCACACCTGCCAAGGACATTGGCCGCGAACTGAATTTACGCATCATCGCACACCTGCCTAGAGAGGCCGCGATACAAACAAACCTAGTCTAGAAAAACTTGGGGAAAGACCTTCCCCAACATCTTCGCACACCTGCCAAGGACATTGGCCGCGATGGAAACTAATACGATACTTTGTAACGAACGAACATACTACTACTCACGCTATACTATTACTGAACTATTAACTGTGAACTCGCTCAACTAGTTGTTGACTCTCTCTTGCATGCCTTGCAGGACCTTAGGTACATATGGAGCTTGCACAGGGAGGAGCAGGTCGTTGTGGGACATGGATCGATGATGCCATGTTATCTATCTAAACATTTGAATTTACTATTTACATTGGGTTTACATACTTATGCTTCCGCTATACACTTATTGATGTTTGGTTTTGAAAACACCTTTCGTATTGATGAATGATTTTACTACTTACTTATATGTTCAATATGATTGGTGGCTTGATCCTGGTCAGTCACGCCTCCTAGCGGTGATACCCCGCGTGTGGATTTTGGGGGTGTGACATGTGAGAAGTTGTTTATTAATTGTATTATTATGATTATTTAATTGTTTTTCGGTTTAATTATACTTTTTTTTATGTACAAACCGCCGACCAAACACCCCCCACTTTTCAGCATGGTGCCGTAGCCTACGACACCTGCCGTAGGTTACGGCGACATCAGGGTTAAAATAATCACTGTACAACAGACCCTTGACGACATAGGGTTGATTTTTGATTGGGATTCCGCCGTAAGCTACGCCCCCACCGTAGCTTACGGCGGGTACTGGGCGTTGGGGGGCCAAAAACCTTTTCTAACTTGCAAAAATTTTTATGTTTTCTTTGGTTTTTTTAGACTTTTCGAAAACATGAAAATTATCCCTACCCCCCCCCCCCCCGTTAAAAACCCGTGTTGTCCTCAACATTATGTTCGGGAAATTCGTACAGATTTCCCCACACTTGTTTCAAACACCGGTTTTAAACGGGACTTATTCAACCGCAACAAACTAATCTAAATATGTACAAACACCAAACCTGGGCCTCTTTCAAGTTTCTTCGTCATCCAATGGACCAAAGTCGTATTGGTCATATAACCCCACGGTAAGATACTTACTCCGGCCCCAAGATCTAGTAACGCCCTTGCGGTTTGAAAATTTCCTACTTGAATATTGATAAAAGGCGTTCCCGGATCTTGTAGCTTAGGAGGACGATCTCCTTTTAAAACCGCGCTTACCCGCTCCGTCAAGTCCACCAATTTAGGCACTTTTTGTTGCCTCTTTTGAGTACATAATTCTTTTAAGAACTTGGCGTAAGCGGGTACCTGTTTTATTGCTTCAAGTAAAGGAAGATTAATTTTAACGTGTTTGAAAACCTCCCACATTTCTTCCTTTTGAGGACCCCGTTTTGAAATAAAATTTTTCTTACCCGGATCTAATAAAGCCGAGGGAAATGGTACTTGACTAGATCCCCCTTCCTCATTTTTATTTTCTTTTTCTTTATTACTTTCGGGTTTTTCAAAATTTGGTTTTTTAGAAGAAATAATGGGTGTTTCATTTTCTTCCTCACTTTATTGACCCGTTATGTCTTCTACCACCCCATCAACCAAATCCGGTGAAGGATTGGTTTTATACTCTTTCCCACTTCTCAAAACATTTACATGATGAATATTAACATTGTTACCTCTAGAAGTATTATGAGATGGGTTTACCTTAGTGTCACTTGGTAATTGACCTTTAGTTTTCTTCAAGTCCGCCACTTCGGTTGCGAGTTGACCCATTTGGGTGGTCAAAGTTTGAATTGCTTTGTCTCGGGCCTCATCCTTTTGTATACGTGCATCATCCATTTGATTTCTCTTTTGCATCTCCGCTTGCATGCTCTTTAACATTTCCATCATCTCGTTTCCACCCGAAGACCCCCCTTGTTCTTGACCCGTTTGATATTGTCTTTGGTACCCTTGATTATTCCCACCTCGATATCCACTTTGATTGTTGTAAGGTTGGCGCGAACCAAAGTTACCTTGACTTCCTTGAAAATTCGGGTTTGCTTGATTTGAAGGGTTCCCGTATTGAAATTTGGGTGGTTTCTCAACCCGGGGTGGTAAGTGTTAGAATTCATATTGAAGTTTCTACCACCCCCTCCTTTACCTTGCACCGCATGCACCTCTTCATATTGCCCCTCACCTCCTTGGCAATTTTCAGCCGCATGTCCTATTTCATTGCAAATAGCACAAACATCATAAATTTGGTTAGAGGTTTGAGTATTACCATCGTCTACCGCATGCACTTGGGTTTGGGTAATGGCCGGTCGTGCTCTCCTTGATGCTTGAGCTTTTCTTTTTGATGTAATTGCCATTTGCTCCAAAAACTCCCAATCGTCTTGCTCGAAGTTCGTACCAAAAGAGCCACTGGTAATAGACATTAAATCGCGAGCATCTTCGGCACTCAACCCCTCATGGAAAGCGTTCATGAATTCCCAAAGTTCAATCCCATGGTGAGGGCAATTCTTGATCATCATGTTGAAATGCTCAAAGGCCTCATGAAACATCTCACCTTGTTGTTGTTGAAAACTCCTCAACCCCTTCCTTGCATCATTTGTCTTTTGGGCGGTGTAAAATTCATCTAAAAATATTTGTTGCATCTCCGCCCATGTATAGATAGATGCCGAAGGTAGAGTGTAAAACCATTTCTTTGCCTTGTCTTCTAGAGAAAATTGGAATAATACCAATTTGACATCGTCGGCTGAAAATCCTTGACTCCCAAAAGTGTTGCAAATCGAGTCATAAGCTTCCAAATGAAAATAAGGCTCCTCCGTTGCTAGACCCTTGTACTTCGGCAAACTTTGCAATGAATTGGTTCTCACGTTAAAGGTCCTCCCTTGATTATTGTGAGGAATAACTACCGGTAAAATTAAAATGGGATATACCGGGCTACGATTCGAGTTACAGGAACAAGGGCCAAACCAACCACCAAGAATGGAATCGTCGAGCGAAAACACATGACAACCTCCTAGAAGCAGCTTTTCTTGCCACCAGACCTTTCTCCATCAATTAGGAATCTGATGCCGTCACTAAACACATTCCTTAAATTGTAGCCATTTGTTGAGTGTTTTTTTTATGGTTTCTAATCCGCATATATATCACCATTGCCCTTGATTTTCTTGACTGTATATCTCTTAAAGGTCAATATATGTTATTTAGTTTACGAAGATTTTTCAATGCCGAGAACCTCAATCAGAGATTAAAAAAGGCGAAAGGTTCACAATGGTGTAAAATTAAAATGGGATATACCGGGGTAGGATTCGAGTTACAGGAACAAGGGCCAAACCAACCACCCAAGAATGGAATCGTCGAGCAAAAACACTTGACAACCTCCTAGTAGAAGCTTTTCTTGCCACCAGACCTTTCTCCATCAATTAGGAATCTGATGCGATCACTAAACACATTCCTTAAGTTGTAGCCATTTGTTGAGTGTTTTTTTTTTGTGTCTAATTCGCATATATATCACCATTGCCCTTGATTTTCTTGACTGTATATCTCTAAAATGTCAACATATACACGTGTGATTTAGTTTACGAAGATTTTTCAATGACGAGAACCTCGATCAGAGAGTAAAAAAGGCGTAAAGTTCACAATGGTGTAAAATTAAAACGGGATATACCGGGCTAGGATTCGAGTTACAGGAACAAGGGCCAAACCAACCACCCAAGAATGGAATTGTCGAGCGAAAACACTTGACAACCTCCTAGAAGCAGCTTTTCTTGCCACCAGACCTTTCTCCATCAATTAGGAATCTGATGCCCTCACTACACACATTCCTTAAGTTGTAGCTATTTGTTAAGTGTTTTTTTTTGTCTAATCCGCATATATATCACCATTGCCCTTGATTTTCTGGATTGTATATCTCTTAAATGTCAATATATACACGTATGATTTAGTTTTCGAAGATTTTTCAATGCCGAGAACCTCGATCAGAGAGTAAAAAAGGCGTAAGGTTCACAATGGTGTAAAATTAAAATGGGATTTACCTGGCTAGGATTCGAGTTACAGGAACAAGGGCCAAACCAACCACCCAAGAATGGAATCGTCGAGCGAAAACACTTGACAACCTCCTAGAAGCAGCATTTCTTGCCACCAGACCTTTCTCCATCAATTAGGAATCTGATGTCGTCACTAAACACATTCCTTAAATTGTAGCAATTTGTTGAGTGTTTTTTTTTGGCGTCTAATCCGCATATATATCACCATTACCCTTGATTTTCTTGACTGTATATCTCTTAAATATCAACATATACACGTGTGATTTATTTTACGAAGATTTTTCAATGCCGAGAACCTCGATCAGAGAGTAAAAAAGGAGTAAGGTTCACAACGGTGTAAAATTAAAATGGGATATACCAGGCTAGGATTTGAGTTACAGGAATAAGGGCCAAACCAACCACCCAAGAATGGAATCGTCGAACGAAAACACTTGACAACCTCCTAGAAGCAGCTTTTCTTGCCACCAGACCTTTCTCCATCAAGTAGGAATCAGATGCCCTCACTACACACATTCCTTAAGTTGTAGCCATTTGTTGAGTGTTTTTTTTTTGTGTCTAATCCGCATATATATCACCGTTGCCCTTGATTTTCTTGACTGTATATCTCTTAAATGTCAACATATACACGTGTGATTTAGTTTACGAAGATTTTTTCAATGCTGAGAACCTCGATCAGAGAGTAAAAAAGGCGTAAGGTTCACAATAATGTAAAATTAAAATGGGATATACCGGGCTAGGATTCGAGTTACAGGAACAAGGGCCAAACCAACCACCCAAGAATGGAATTGTCGAGGGAACACACTTGACAACCTCCTAGAAGCAGCTTTTCTTGCCACCAGACCTTTCTCCATCAATTAGGAATCTGATGCCCTCACTACACACATTCCTTAAGTTGTAGCTATTTGTTGAGTGTTTTTTTTTGTGTCTAATCCGCATATATATCACCATTGCCCTTGATTTTCTTGATTGTATATCTCTTAAATGTCAACATATACACGTGTGATTTAGTTTTCGAAGAGTTTTCAATGCCGGGAACCTCGATCATAGAGTAAAAAAGGCGTAAGGTTCACAATGGTGTAAAATTAAAATGGGATTTACAGGGCTAGGATTCGAGTTACAGGAACAAGGGCCAAACCAACCACACAAGAATGGAATCGTCGAGCGAAAACACTAGACAACCTCCTAGAAGCAGCATTTCTTGCCACCAGACCTTTCTCCATCAATTAGGAATCTGATGCCGTCACTAAACACATTCCTTAAATTGTAGCAATTTGTTAAGTGTTTTTTTTTGGTGTCTAATCCGCATTTATATCACCATTACCCTTGATTTTCTTGACTGTATATCTCTTAAATGTCAACATATACACGTGTGATTTATTTTACGAAGATTTTTCAATGCCGAGAACTTCGATCAGAGAGTAAAAAAGGCGTAAGGTTCACAACGGGGTAAAATAAAATGGGATATACCAGGCTAGGTTTTGAGTTACAGGAATAAGGGCCAAACCAACCACCCAAGAATGGAATCGTCGAGCAAAAACACTTGATAACCTCCTAGAAGCAGCTTTTCTTTCCACCAGACCTTTCTCCATCAATTTGGAATCTGATGCCATCACTAAACACATTCCTTAAATTGTAGCCATTTGTTGAGTGTTTTTTTTTGGTGTCTAATCCGCATATATATCACCATTGCCCTTGATTTTCTTGACTGTATATCTCTTAAATGTCAACATATACACGTGTGATTTAGTTTACGAAGATTTTTCAATGCCGAGAACCTTGATCAGAGAGTAAAAAGGCGTAAGGTTTACAATGGTGTAAAATTAAAATGGGATATACCGGGCTAGGATTCGAGTTACAGGATCAAGGGCCAAACCAACCACCCAAGAATGGAATCGTCGAGCGAAAACACTTGACAACCTCCTAGAAGCAGCTTTTCTTGCCACCAGACCTTTCTCCATCAGTTAGCAATCTGATGCCGTCACTAAACACATTCCTTAAATTGTAGCAATTTGTTGAGTGTTTTTTTTTTTGGTGTCTAATCCGCATATATATCACCATTACCCATGATTTTCTTGACTGTATATCTCTTAAATGTCAACATATACACGTGTGATTTATTTTACAAAGATTTTTCAATGCCGAGAACCTCGATCAGAGAGTAAAAAAGGCGTAAGGTTCACAACGGTGTAAATTAAAATGGGATATACCAGGCTAGGATTTGAGTTACAGGAATAAGGGCCAAACCAACCACCAAAGAATGGAATCGTCGAGCAAAAAGACTTGACAACCGCCTAGAAGCAGCTTTTCTTTCCACCAGACCTTTCTCCATCAATTAAGAATCTGATGCCGTCACTAAAAACATTCCTTAAATTGTAGCCGTTTGTTGAGTGTTTTTTTTTTGTATCTAATCCGCATATATATCACCATTGCCCTTGATTTTCTTGACTGTATATCTCTTAAATGTCAACATATACACGTGTGATTTAGTTTACGAAGATTTTTCAATGCCGAGAACCTTGATCAGAGAGTAAAAAGGCGTAAGGTTCACAATGGTGTAAAATTAAAATGGGATATACCGGGCTAGGATTCGAGTTACAGGATCAAGGGCCAAACCAACCACCCAAGAATGGAATCGTCGAGCGAAAACACTTGACAACCTCCTAGAAGCAGCTTTTCTTGCCACCAGACCTTTCTCCATCAATTAGGAATCTGATGCCGTCACTAAACATATTCCTTAAATTGTAGCAATTTGTTGAGTGTTTTTTTGGTGTCTAATCCGCATATATATCACCATTGCCCTTGTTTTTCTTTATTTTATATCTCTTAAATGTCAACATATACACGTGTGATTTAGTTTACGAAGATTTTTCAATGCCGAGAACCTCGATCAGAGAGTGAAAAAGGCGTAAGGTTCACAATGGTGTAAAATTAAAATGGCATATACCGGGCGAGGATTCGAGTTACAGGAACAAGGGCCAAACCAACCACCCAAGAATGGAATCGTCGAGCGAAACACTTGATTTTCTTTCAACCAGACTTTTCTCCATCAATTAGGAATCTAATGACGTCACTAAACACATTCCTTAAATTGTAGCAAATTGCTGAGTGTTTTTTTTTTGTGTCTAATCCGCATATATATCACCATTGCCCTTTATTTTCTTGACTGTATATCTCTTAAATGTCAACATATACACGTGTGATTTAGTTTACGAAGATTTTTCAATGCCGAGAACCTCGATCAGAGAGTAAAAAAGGCGTAAGGTTCACAATGGTGTAAAACTAAAATAGGATATACCGGGTTAGGATTCGTGTTACAGGAACAAGGGCCAAACCAACCACCCAAGAATGGTCGTCGAGCGAAAACACTTGACAACCTCCTAGAAGCAGCTTTTCTTTCCACCAGACCTTTCTCCATCAATTAGGAATCTGATGCCGTCACTAAACACATATTCCTTAAATTGTAGCCATTTGTTGAGTGTTTTTTTTGTATCTTATCTGCATATATATCACCATTGCCCATGATTTTCTTGACTGTATATCTCTTAAATGTCAACATATACAAATGTGATTTAGTTTACGAAGATTTTTCAATGCCGAGAACCTCGATCAGAGAGTGAAAAAGGCGTAAGGTTCACAATGGTGTAAAATTAAAATGGCATATACCGGGCTAGGATTCGAGTTACAGGAACAAGGGCCAAACCAACCACCCAAGAATGGAATCGTCGAGCGAAAACACTTGATTTTCTTGCCACCAGACCTTTCTCCATCAATTAGGAATCTAATGACGTCACTAAACACATTCCTTAAATTGTAGCCAATTGCTGAGTGTTTTATTTTTGTGTCTAATCTGCATATATATCACCATTGCCCTTTATTTTCTTGACTGTATATCTCTTAAATGTCAACAGATACACGTGTGATTTAGTTTACGAAGATTTTTCAATGCCGAGAACCTCGATCAGAAAGTAAAAAAGGCGTAAGGTTCACAATGGTGTAAAATTAAAATAGGATATACCGGGCTAGGATTCGTGTTACAGGAACAAGGGCCAAACCAACCACCCAAGAATGGTCGTCGAGCGAAAACACTTGACAACCTCCTAGAAGCAGCTTTTCTTGCCACCAGACCTTTCTCCATCAATTAGGAATCTGATGCCGTCACTAAACACATATTCCTTAAATTGTAGCCATTTGTTGAGTGTTTTTTTTTTGTATCTTATCCGCATATATATCACCATTGCCCATGATTTTCTTGACTGTGTATCTCTTAAATGTCAACATATACACGTGTGATTTAGTTTACGAAGATTTTTCAATGTCGAGAACCTTGATCAGAGAGTAAAAAAGGCGTAAGGTTTACAATGGTGTAAAATAAAAATGGGATATACCGGGCTAGGATTCGAGTTACAGGAACAAGGGCCAAACCAACCACCCTAGAATGGAATCGTCGAGCGAAAATGCTTGACAACCTCCTAGAAGCAGCTTTTCTTGCCACCAGACCTTTATCCATCAATAAGGAATCTGATGCCGTCACTAAACACATTCCTTAAATTGTAGCCATTTGTTGAGTGTTTTTTTTTTGTGTCAATTCGCATATATATCACCATTGCCCTTGATTTTCTTGACTGTATATCTCCTAAATGTCAACATATACACGAGTGATTTAGTGTACAAAGATTTTTCAATGCCGAGAACCTCGATCAGAGAGTAAAAAAGGCGTAATGTTCACAATGGTGTAAAATTAAAATGGGATATATCGAGCTAGGATTCGAGTTACAGGAACAAGGGCCAAACCAACCACCCAAGAATGAAATCGACGAGCGAAAACACTTGACAACCTCCTAGAAGCAGGTTTTCTTGCCACCAGGCCTTTCTCCATCTATTACGAATCTGATGCCGTCACTAAACACATTCCTTAAATTGTAGCCATTTGTTGAGTGTTTTTTTTGTCTAATCCGCATATATATCACCATTGCCCTTGATTTTCTTGACTGTATATCTCTTAAATATCAACATATACACGTGTGATTTAGTTTACGAAGATTTTTCAATGCCGAGAACCTCGATCAGAGAGTAAAAAGGCGTAAGGTTCACAATGGTGTAAAATTAAAATGAGATATTCCGGGCTAGGATTCGAGTTACAGGAACAAGGGCCAAACCAACCACCCAAGAATGGAATCGTCGAGTGAAAACACTTGAAAACCTCCTAGAAGCAGCTTTTCTTGCCACCAGACCTTTCTCCATCAAAAAGGAATCTGATTCCGTCACTAAACACATTCCTTAAATTGTAGCCATTTGTTGAGTGTTTTTTTTTTGTGTCTAGTCCGCATATATATCACCATTGCCCTTGATTTTCTTGACTGTATATCTCTTAAATGTCAACATATACACGAGTGATTTAGTTTACAAAGATTTTTCAATGTCGAGAACCTCGATCAGAGAGTAAAAAAGGCGTTAGGTTCACAATGGTGTAAAATTAAAATGGGATATACCGAGCTAGTATTCGAGTTACAAGAACAAGGGCCAAACCAACCACCCAAGAATGAAATCGTCGAGCGAAAACACTTGACAACCTCCTAGAAGCAGCTTTTCTTGCCACCAGGCCTTTCTCCATCTATTAGGAATCTGATGCCGTCAATAAACACATTCCTTAAATTGTAGGCATTTGTTGAGTGTTTTTTTTTTTTGTGTCTAATCCGCATATATCACCATTGGCCTTGATTTTCTTGACTTTATATCTCTTAAATGTCAACATATACATGTTTGATTTAGTTTACAAAGATTTTTCAATGCCGAGAACCTCGATCAGAGAGTAAAAAAGGCGTAAGGTTCACAATGGTGTAAAATTAAAATGAGATATACCGGGCTAGGATTCGAGTTACAGGAACAAGGGCCAAACCAACTACCCAAGAATGGAATCGTCGAGCGAAAACACTTGCTTTTGTTGCCACCAGACCTTTCTCCATCAATTAGGAATCTGGTGCCGTCACTAAACACATTCCTTAAATTGTTGCCAATTGTTGAGTGTTTTTTTTGGTGTCTAATCCGCATATATATCACCATTGGCCTTGATTTTCTTGACTGTATATCTCTTAAATGTCAACATATACACGTGTGATTTAGTTTACGAAGATTTTTCAATGCTGAGAACCTCGATCAGAGAGTAAAAAAGGCGTAAGGTACATAATGGTGTAAAATTAAAATTGGATATACTGGTGTAACACCTCGAAAACAAGTTTGGTAATTAAACCACGTTTATATTTATGAATGGGTAAAATACCGTTAGTGGTGAAATTAACCCGATAAATATTAGGATTTAAATAAATAAACCTAATATTAAATTAAAAAGGGTATAAAAGCTTTATAGGAAATAAAGTTCATAAGGACCCCGAGTTAACGGGACTTAAAATAAAACGGGTTTTTTTAACTTCCGGAATCCAGTAAGTTAACTAGGAATAATAATAACCTAGTTAGATAAAAGTCTTGTAGTAACTCATAAGTGGGTTAAAACACTAAAAATAAGAAGTAAATGATACTCGAGGGGCCAAAAGCGTTTAAAATGATACTAATTAAATAAAAACATAGAAATTGAAACTCAAACACACACTTGTGTATGTTGAGATCGACAGAAACACAGGGGGCGACCTAGGGCTCCCCTTCAAACTCTAACTCCTCACAAATCTCTCAAATTGGAGGTCCAAATCAAGTCTAAATCGAAATCCCAGTACGAATTAGTGATCTCCACTGAAAAAGGAGTCACAAGGTATGTAAGTTTCATGAGAAATCTCTAGTTGAATTTTTGAGTAAACCTAGAGAATTCAAAAATTGTTGATGCATGCTTGTTATATGGATGAAATAGGAACATTGTAGTGTTTAGGAGTAAACCCTAGACAAGTATATGTTGAAATCATGCTTAATTCAAGTAAATTCAGACTTGTTGATGCTAAATTCATGTATGTGATGTTTTTAGGGTTTTGATTTCTAAAAAATAGTGTTATGATGTCATGAACATGCTTTAATTGAAATCTGAATCCAAACAGCTTCTGATCAGAATTTACATCCGAATTGTATTGGCTGTAACATGGACAAAACTTGACAAAAGCATGTGTTTCTTGACTCTAAAACGTAATTCTAGGAAATATCTTTAAAACCCCACTGGAATCGCATTTTTTCGACGAAAATTGAGCGTTTTATGAATTTCTCCATATCGAAGGTTCAAGCTGCGTTTTCTGGCAGAATTTGCAGCCCATTACGAATGGCATAACTCAATTTAGGGATTCAGTTATGATCTCAAATTTTTACTGTAGATATTTTTAAGTGATTAAAAGAATCGCCAATTGGAATTTCGTCAATCGGATAAACGAGGAATTTTAAATGAATTTTTCCGTAAGCTATAGTCAGAAGTGGCGAATCTGATTGCAGCTCAGTAGATGAATTTTTATAATTTTTTTGTAGAAAGTTAGACTCTAAAAATTTAACATAAGGATAAGCCCTCCGAGGGGTACTTCACATAAAAATATTGTAATTTTTACAAGCTCGTAAGTACAGTAAACGGCCATCCCAAAACAGCCTATTTTCAGTGAATTGAGTTGTACTTGTTAGTGAATGATTGGTAAATGAAAGTAATGTGACTAAGTGGTTATATGTTTACCGGATTGGAAATGTGTATGATTGACAGTTGACTTTTTAGAAAGTCAACAAGGTATGAATAATAAGGTTAGACTTCCTAACACTATTGCGAGAATAAGGAGATCATATGAATATTTGCTAGATTATTATATGACGTACATGACGGTAAGTTGAATTGATTATGTTATGAATGATGTGATAATGGATCTATGCCATATGTATGTTAGTATTTGCCCAATAAAAATCAATGAGACATAGGAACGGAATGATTGATAAGATGAATGATCACGTATACTAACAATGTTGTAATAAAATGGAATGAAAGGATATGCATCGCGTTAGCAAGGAATCAAGCGAAGAAAGCTAACGAGTCAAGAGGAGACAAGGAAGTGAAAGCGAGAACGGGCGCTCAAGGTAAGTGAATTTCGATTCACCTTTTAGTAGGTTTAATAAATTTAATACGTATGTTTATGAAATATCATGAAAGTGCTGTTAGTGCATTATGTGTCTATCGCCTCCGTCAATCTAGTCCGTAGCAGAAACAGAAGAATTCTAGCATTTTATTGTAATATCTAGTTAAAAAGGGCAAGGTGGCAAACTTGTAAATAAGGAGAAATCCTTATAATCCTTGTGCATATAAATAGATGTCTTAGGCTTTAGAATTAAGACTTTTTGCTCATTTGGAGATTTTGGGGAGATAAGCTTAGAGAGAGAAAGTCTAGAGAGAGAAAGTTCTCTCATGTGATTCTCGGCTTTGTATACGTCATCTTATTCAATAAAATCACGTTATTAGTACGTTCTTGTGTGTTCGGTCACGCACGTTCACGGATTCCGCACGTCGAACGTTCGTTACGCAATCGTACGGTGTCAAAACCGATCCTACAAGTGGTATCAGAGCAGGTGCTCGATTGCGCTGATCAAACACATAGATTCGTACCAGATTTCATTGATTTCAGACCTGAGTTTCATCTATTTCTTCATCTTCTACTCATTTTTCACGTTTTTAACGGTTTTTCGTCAAATTGAACAGGATTTTACGGTCGAAAATTCATGATTTTTTGATATGTTGTGCGAAAACACTTGATTTACAACCCTACCAAATTTCAGATTATAATTCCTAGCCGTTTAGGAGAAATTTGAGTTTTTAGGTTCGATTTCGTATTAAACAGTCTGATTCCGCTTGAAAGTTCAGCTTGATTCCGCTCGAAATCAGAACAAATCAGATTCCGCTCGAAAGTATAATCTGATTCCGCTCGAAATCAGATAAATTCTGATTCCGCCCGAAATTTATTTTCTGATTCCGCTCGGAAAGATACAAGTCTGATTCCGCCTGAAAGTTATCCTTTGATTTCGCTCAAATCAGATCAATTCAGATTTCGCTCGAAAGTTATCCTTTGATTTCGCTCGAAATCAGATCAATTTAGATTCCGCTCGAACATTATTGTCTGATTTCGCTTGAACAGTCATCATTTTGTTTGAAAGCTATTCTGCGTGAAAGATTTCGTGTGAGAAGGGTGTAATTTTGTTTGAGGGGTCCAATTATATGCTGTTTTAATTGATAATGGTCGGACATTGAGAGTTTAAAAAATGTTGACTCATTAAATGTGAAATCAGTTTGCATGTGAATATATCAAAGTGTTTGTCGGTCACGGTTGCTTGCATTAAAGAACATCGATCCATGTGATTACACCGGCCTATGTGTTAAATAATGTGCAGCCCCATCAAGGTGTTTTGAGATTTTAATTTGTCAGCTACTGTTATGGGAAACGCTATTAAAGATAGTCATTCAAACAAGTAAAGCGGCCCAATAGAATTCAAGATTGCATGTGTTTTGTTTGCATGTGTTGTGTGCGGCCCAATTAAAATCCACATATTAAAATTGTTGTCGGGTATAGCCATGAGATCATAAATGACTTAAAGTTGAGAGGCCCAATTAGATATATGATGAATTAACTGATTTGTCGGCTTATATGAGCATGTGAGATGTATTGAATTAAGTTGTTGGCCCAAGGTTCACTTGTGAAAAACCGTTCATTGATAGTAATTGGCTCAACTGAATCCATTTAGATTCGATCAAGCCCATTCATTTAGTGATTTCACCCGAACAACATTGGATTGAATCCGCAAATCTTCGAGACGAGTCTTAGATTGATTTCATCAACGCACACTTTCACGTATTCAGTTCGTTTAAACTGATCATTTATTTGTTTGTTTGCAGGTGATTTCGAGGTAATTCAATGATATAAAATTATGGAAAAAGAAGTTCCTTGGAAAGACACAAGAACAGAAGAAGAAAAATTAGCATACAGAAAACAGAGAGCTCACTGGAGGATGATGAGAATTTCTCGTATTTACTATGAAGCTAAGAAGGCGAATAGATGGGATGCTAATAGAGAATGTTACCTTGATCCTGAAGGAAACATTGCTATTGATGATAAAACTCTTAGTGAGGAAGCTCTAGTTGAATGTATTGCTGAAGAAGAAGAAGCTTTACAGAGAAAATGGTGGGGAGGTGATGAAGAGAAAGAAAAAGATAAAGAAAAAGATGAAACTTCAAAATGTGAAGTTGTGATGACTGGAGAAGTTGTGAAAGAAGCTGTTACGAAAAAACATCAGGTTCTTGAAGAAGTAATTTCTGAGAAAAAAGAATCCAAGAAGAATGGATTTTCAAGTTCTGAAATTGTGTGCTCAAAATGTGACAAATCTGCAGCAGACAATGTTAGGATCTGAGGCTCTCATGATTGTGTTTGTTTGTGAGATTTGAACAAATCAAATAGATATGAATAGTTTTAAGTGCAGCGGAAATGAATAACAAACTTTGTAAACACAATCAAAGGAGAATATAGTTTGATAAACAATTTCTTTTCATAGAGTCGAAAGATTACATCAAAAGCAAAAGGTTACAATGCAAGCTTACAGACTAAACTCCCCCTCAACCTGATACTCCAGAGTTGGTTGCACAAGATGAAAGGATTGAATTGAGGAGAAGAACTCTCTCAAAACGAATCAAATATAACAGTACAGAGTACTGTCATATTTATAGGCAAACCAAACTACTGATGTACCTCAGCTGACGTCACCATGATAGTGACATCTAACAGCCTAACAACCTGTAAACACTGGTCTATACAAACTACTGATGTCTAACAACTGATTGATAATAAAATACAAAACAAGTCTAACACTGTTCACGTTCCACTGTTGTGGCCTAAGCACTGATTACTTGATCATCAGTGCTTTCTTCAAAAGGTGATCAGTCTTTGAATGAGCAGTGCTTGGGTCTTCAGCAGTACTTAAGAGACAGCAGTAGATAGAGCTCAGTATTTGCCTTTTAGCAGTCTTTAGCTGTTTCATCAGTGTTTGGTTCATCAGTTGTTCTTCAGAGCAGTACT
Source organism: Helianthus tuberosus (assembly GCA_030545235.1). NCBI lineage: Eukaryota > Viridiplantae > Streptophyta > Magnoliopsida > Asterales > Asteraceae > Helianthus > Helianthus tuberosus. Next base: position 11,397 of record JARYGA010011592.1, on the reverse strand, counting down.
TTGAGTGTATCAGCAGATAGATAACCACTGTCAAGGGGAGAGCTTAGAGTAGACGCCTGCTTATTGTGAATCCACTGTTGTGACCAGGTTTTGGCTTTACATTATATGTTCCTCTGGTAGGGTTCAATCCCAACAATCTCCCCCTGGAACAGATAATGCCAAAACCTGTCATTATTCCGGATCCTTATTACTCATCAGTAGTTCCCTTGCTTTTCTTTTAAATTCTTCTTCAAATGCTTTGGAACTTGTATCATCTTCATCCCTGCACAGTGTATGTTCAAGGAGATCCTGCAAATCTTGAACACTAAGGCCTAGTGCTTCTTTCCTTGATATGTACTTCACATCTCCATTGGATCTGACTATAGTCAATACGTGGGTCTTTTGGTCAGACATCCACTTTAGTACTTTCGAACCCAATGGATTTCTTGGGAGAGATTTATTTGGGGATGAGTTGGGAGATGTTGTCCTTGTGAAAACTTGCAGACTTTCAGACATTCTTTTGAAAGCCATTTCAATGACATCGTTTGCTGCAGCTATATCTTCTGCAGTTTCTCTTTCAATCAGCTCCTGCCTTTCAATGTCTGTCATGTCTGTTGAAGTGTTTGGTGATGCAGGTTTGGTTAATATCCTTTTAAAAAGGTTTTGAAGTTTTTCTGAGCTTTCTTCTTTTAGACCCATTTTCATGATGGATTCTGTGAAGTACTCAACTTCCTTTTCTTTAACCTCTTCACTGGTCAACTGTTCTTTTTCTTCTTAGTTTGTCACAAAAGTAGACCGGAACAGTGTTTTGAGGTTTTCTATCTGCTGTTCAAGTTTCATTCTTTGTTCATGCTTCTTTGAAGTGCTTGAAACAGTTATCTTTCTTTTCTTTAGCCTTTCATAGGCTTCATCAGTCTGCTGTTTTGACCATTTTGATATGGCTTCAGCAGTGTCCATTTTTGCATCCACCAGCTCCTTTTTCTTTCTCTTATACTCAGCAGTTAGGTCAGCAATGAGCTTTTTGTATTTTCTCCAGTTTGGAACATTTTTCTTCTTTGTAGGATCATTCTTGATTTTCTCAATCCTTTCTGCCTCATGCTTTAGAGCGACTATTGGCCATTCTTCGAACTGTTGTTCTTTAGCAGGATAGAATTTCTCTTTCATGATGTAGGCTAGATATTGTTTTCTTAACTTTTTCTTTTGATCAGCCTTTTCTTTGTTTAGGTCTTGTGCAAACTCTTCTATCTGCTTTACTTTTATGAAGTAGAACTCCAGTCTTTTAGCAATGCCATCTTCGCTTAAACGTTCACGTTCACTCTCAACTTTAGCTCTTAGTTTAGCTTGCCTTGCCTTGATTTTGAGGTAATCATCCATATCATCTGGTGGCATGTAACCTATGAGTGAGGAGAATCTTCTTTTTGAAGGATCTTCTTCTGTATAGAATTGCCTCATCTCATTTTTGATAGCTTCAAGTTCCAGTGGATGTTGTGCAGCATTAGGATCATGTATACCCTCATCGGCAGAGATTGGCTTTCTTTTTCTGTTGAAGAGCTTTGGTTGTGATGAAGGGAAGGTGAGAGCAGTGGTGGATGATTGACTAACAATTGTTGAAACAACTGGTGTTTCAACTGCTGTTGTCATTACACCTGCTGATATGTCAGCAGATGTCTTCTGCTTTTGAGCAAGGGATGACGGTGGTGAGGTAGTTTTTGATAATGGTGATGGTGGTCGTGAATCATCATCTGATATGAGATTCCTTCTCCTTTTTAATGAAGAAGGGGCAGATGATGTTTTGGATGGATCAGTGGTTTGAATGATGGAGAGTGTCTGACAAACAACTGTTGAAACAACTGGTGCTTCAACCGCTGATGTCATTACAACAGATGTTGCAACATCTGTTGTCTTCTGTTTTATGACAGGAGGCAGTGGTGATGGTGTGATTGTAGATGATGGTGGTAGAGCAGTAGTTGTAGTGGTGTGTGGTAGAGTGGTGTGTGTTGAAGATGTGTGTATTGATGACATGGCAGCTGTTTGGCTACTGACAGCAGTTTTTGTAACTACTGGTGTATCAGCTGTTTGACTAACAGGTTTTGAGACCTGTTTTTCTTTTTCTTTTTCAGGCTCAATACAAAGGCCATGTTCTATTCCCATTTTATTCATTTTTCCCATCAGCTTGATATTCTCCCCCTTTTTGGCATTATCTGAAGGGGGGTTAACAAGAACTTTGCCAGAGGCGCTTTGAATGCTAGCCTTTATAGCCTTGATATCTGCTTGAGTGTCTTTAAACCTTGATTCCACCATGTTGGTCAGCATTTGTACTTGAATAGCATGCTTTTTATCAGCCATATGTTGCTGTTTTTCAAGCGTGGGTTGAAAAATATTCCAAAGCTCATTTGCAATAAATGCATGTTGTGCAGGTGCTTGAGCAGGAACAACAGTGACTTGTGCTTTTTGAGCTTTTAAAATCTCTTGCACCATATTCTTTATTTCAGCAACTGAATCTTCAAGTTTTTCAACTCTGTCCGTCAATTCCTGATATTTTGAATCATCACCTACTTTAGTAGGATCATCTGAGTCCCCACCAGCAGTGGTTATATCAATGTTTGACTTAGGAACTGAGTCTCAAAAATCACCCATTGATGCCCCTTGTTCTTGGTACTGGGGACTTCTTTCTCCAGCAATTGATAATCCTTTGATGTTACTAGTGGTCAAAATAGGCTCACTAGTGGTTATCGATGGTGCTATAGAAGAAATTGCCTTCAAGGGAGTCTGATTAATGAAACAACTGGCCAAATGCAGATCTGTAGATCCAACATTTGTAGTTGCTGCTCCACTTGAATTACCACCGAGAGTTACTTGTAACTCAGGGGGTGTAACCTCCTCAATTGTTGCTGGGATAGCAGAAGTAGTAGCATCAGACCCAGTCTCTTGTGGGGGTATACTCTTAGTGATAGGTGATAGAGAGGAACTGGTTTGTGTCTGACCTATAGCAGCTGCATGCAACAAGGGTAGCATGGATTGTGGCATTATGATTGGTGAGGGTATGGGAGTTGAAAGAGACATTTCCTTGGGATCAGGACTGAGGAAGATGGATTCGAGTGGATTCAGAGCTTCATATTGTGGTGTCCCTGTGCTTACAACCTGATCCTTTTGTGAGGATGCAGGAGGAGTTTTAGGTAAAGGTGGAGATCTTTCTACCAACTGCTGTGAGGAAGTAGCAGCAGTGGTTTGTGGTGACTTTTGTGTTGTCACAGGCATTTCCTCTGGGATCTCATCTTCCAGAGTTGCATTTGTTTTGGGTTTGGTGGGTTTTCTGGATGTTTTTCTTTTGGTCTTTTTGGTGATGTCAGGTGTGGGTTTCAAAGCAGTGGTTGTGCTGCTTTGATCACCTAGAGCAGTGGGCTCAGCAGAAGTTACCTGAGGATCAGTGGCAGTTTCTAAAGTCTGCTCAGGCACCTTTGCTTTTAACTTTATTGGTGCCATCATTCTTGAAAATGTTTCAATTGTTAGACTTTTTATTTGAAAATTGACACCTTGTTTGGGCAAATTTTCATCCTCTTTTTCAAATTTTTGTTTAAAGTAATAGCTTAGAAATCTTGGAAAAAGAAGAAATGATTTGCTATCAACATTCTTTACCATGTCATTGAAGATCTCCTGGGAGTAGTTGTAATCTTTATTGTTTAAAATAGCATAGCCCAGGCATTGAATCTTCAATGGTATTTCGTTAAAAGATGTTGTTTTATTTGAAACACACATCAAAAGTGTGTGAAATAAAAATCTGGGTGCAGACGGGAAATAACCTTTTTGTAAGGTATCTACCTTTGATTGTTCTGCATATCCCCTTTTCAGAAAATCAGCTTTTAACTCGTTTTTGTCAAAGGAAGTTTTACCTTTCAGATCATCGAGTTTGAAGACCTCTGAGATTGATTGTGGGGTGATTTGAAATGCTTTACCCTGTATCGAGGAGTTAATGGCTATGACTTTATCGTCTTGTTTTTCAAGCGTCGCCTTTTTCCAAAACTCGCTCTGGGTTTGCAGATAGATGGGAGCATTTACTGTCAACAGAGTTTGGTACTTTGATGCAGATATTGTATCAATGATGGAGTCGAAAGTGTGGTTGTCTTTGAGTTTTGTGAGTAAACCCAAATAGTTGTGAGATTGTTTGTATGGTATTTCGATGGGTTCTTCGGCCATTTGAGCGACCTCTTTTGAAGGTGGTGGTGATTTTGGTTTAGATTTTGATTTTGGCTTTGATTTTGTCATGTTTGCAGAGAAGAACGAAGAATGATTTTGAAGATTTTGAGAAGAAGGGTTGGAAACTGCTATGAGAAGAGAATTTTGGAATTCAATTCGACAGTGTAAAACCCTGTTTGAGGGTTTAGGGCAGGGTTTTATTTAGGGAAAAAGTGATCGCTGATGTGGCAGCGGTTATTATGATCTGAGGGCTAAAAACTGACCACGTGTCAAACACTGATGAAATGGATGAAGGATGGAGAACAGTTGTTTTAAGGGCCACTGACGTATCAGACATCAGTGGTTACAACGGTAAAAATTGTGGACAGTGGATGATTTTTACTATCAGTGGATAGCATATCAGTGGATAGGACACTGATTGTGAATATCAGTGCTTGTCAAGATAATGAAGGATCAGTGGTTAACTTTCAGCAGTGAACAGTATTTAGCGATCAGACGTCGGAAAAAAACAGTGGTTAGGGTAAATGGTACAGACCTGAAGGACAAGTATTCCAACAACAGTTTTGAGAATTTTTCATTCAAGGTTTTGCCACATGTCAATTTTGAAGAACAGTGGTTTAGAATCCCAGGTGATGAAAAACTTTTTGTTAAGACAATACATATTCGTTTAATATCTAATTAAAACATGAGTATCCCAGTCAGCAATCAACCTTTGATAAAAGTTTAGGAACAAACCTGAGTAAGATATGATCTTAGACATATGAACCATTTCCTTCTGACCTATTCAAGAGGGCAATAATACCAACAAAAATACGGTACTATTTTCTGACAGGAACTGAGACTATTGCCAACAAAAACAAGCAAAAGTTTCAGATATATTATTCCAAAAAAATGAACAATATATCCTGGTTATTCGAGAAAATCCTTTGTATAAAAATGATTAAAGGATTTTCTGAGAACAGCATCAAAAGGATCTGGTAAATCTTCAATAAAATACGTAATCATATCACACTCAAGTTTATGAAACATGGTCAGTGGTTTGACAGCAGTTGGTAGAACATTCTGAATACATTTTGACCACTGTTTGGTACCATTTTCTTTGTCAGTTGAGTGCAATCATGAGGATTCATGGATAAATTTTTAAACATTTGTCTCATCCTCTTTGGAATTCATTCATGGGAAACTAAACCTTTTCCTGAACAGATGAATGCACATAGTTGCTTAATTAACCATTATTACCCTAAAATTTAACTCATAAGTGTTTTATGTTTATACTCTTTTCTTTTGACTTCACAAGTTTTGAGACAAACACGCTTCTGAGTTTTTGTGAATTTTCTTAATGTATTTTAACATAGTTGATTTTGTCCTTTTGAGGAACTCAACCTGTTTTCAACACATAAGATCTGAATGACTAAAGTTTTAATTTCCCTCTTTTTAAATTACCAAAAACACTAATGTTTTGTGAACATAGGTTTTTGTAAATCTGAGGTTCATACTCTAGCATTCAAAAGGTTGACAACACAATTTTCGTAACAGCAATTGAAATCAATTTTGAAAATATGAAATGATCCCACAGTTTAACAGATATGTTTTCAGATCTGAAAACTATGAGTGACTTATGCATGATATCACTTGTTGTGTGAGATTTGTGTGTCATATGACATCTTGGTTGATTTACAGAGTTTTTGAATAACCATTTTAATCATGATTTACTTGTTACTCTGTTTTTCAACTGAATACAACCAACCTTAGTATCAATGAATTTTGAGCCGAACTGTTATATCAAATTGATTGTTAGATCGAATTTGACTGTCCAGGCTCTGATACCAATTGTTAGGATCTGAGGCTCTCATGATTGTGTTTGTTTGTGAGATTTGAACAAATCAAATAGATATGAACAGTTTTAAGTGCAGCGGAAATGAATAACAAACTTTGTAAACACAATCAAAGGAGAATATAGTTTGATAAACAATTGCTTTTCATAGAGTCGAAAGATTACATCAAAAGCAAAAGGTTACAATGCAAGCTTACAGACTAAACTCCCCCTCAGCCTGATACTCCAGAGTTGGTTGCACAAGATGAAAGGATTGAATTGAGGAGAAGAACTCTCTCAAAACGAATCAAATATAACAGTACAGAGTACTGTCATATTTATAGGCAAACCAAACTCTTGATGTACCTCAGCTGACGTCACCATGATAGTGACATCTAACAGCCTAACAACCTGTAAACACTGGTCTATACAAACTACTGATGTCTAACAACTGATTGATAATAAAATACAAAATAAGTCTAACACTGTTCACGTTCCACTGTTGTGGCCTAAGCACTGATTACTTGATCATCAGTGCTTTCTTCAAAAGGTGATCAGTCTTTGAATGAGCAGTGATTGGGTCTTCAGCAGTAGATAGAGCTCAGTATTTGCCTTTTAGTAGTCTTTAGCTGTTTCATCAGTGTTTGGTTCATCAGTTGTTCTTCAGAGTAGTACTTAGAGTGTATCAGCAGATAGATAACCACTGTCAAGGGGAGAGCTTAGAGTAGACGTCTGCTTATTGTGAATCCACTGTTGTGACCAGGTTTTGGCTTTACATTATCTGTTCCTCTGGTAGGGTTCAATCCCAACAGACAATGTTAAACTCTTGAAAGATGTGGAGAGCTTGACATTGGAAATCAAAAAGCTGAAATCTGAGAATCTTAAACTGTTAAATGACTTGAACAGTTTGACATTAGAAAATAAGGTTTTGAAAGAGAAAGAAAAAGATTTTGAAAGTAAAAAGAAATTTTTAGATAAAATTTTTGAAGATAAAATCAAAAGTTTTGAAAATGAAAAATTAAAAATTGAAAAAGAATTTCAAAGTCAAATAAAGATTCTTGAAGATGGGAGATCTGTTTTTAGCAGGAATAATATTGAAAAGCAAAAGGTAATAAATTCCCATCGTCAGACGATTATTCGACTTGAAAAAGAAGCTGAATGTGATAGAAAGAAAATCAAAGATTTAGAGAATAAATTGAAAAGTTTTGTGACTTCTGCATCACATGTTTGTCCAAAACCGATCAATTCTGTTCCAATAAGTGACAATGTCACAAATTTTGACAAAGTCAAAATTGAAGATTGTGATGATACATCTGATGATGAAAAAGAAAAAGAAGAAAAAAGAAAAACATTTTTGAAATTAAATGAAATGTTTAAAAATACTGTTTTACATTCTACTGAGAAAGGTGAATGCCAACGCAAAAACCTGTAAAGAAGAATGTGGAACAGAAACAAAACGATAAAAAATCGAAAAATTTTCAAAAAGAAAATAAAAGCTCATCAGATCAATCATCCAATCACAATAAAAAATCATAAAAATTTAAAAATCAAAACTCAAAAATAGTTGATAATCAGTGGTGCAGGTTTGACCACAATGCTCAAATGCCAAATCAAGGATACAAGAGGAGAAATGACTACCACAAGGCAACTCAATGCTTTGATCTAAGTGTGTGGTATGAAGACGGTGTGTGGTATGAAAGTAGTGACAGGTATGATAACAGAGTGTGTTACACTTGGGGATTTCAAGGACACATTGCTGTTAACTGCCAAAGTCAGAGATTCGAAACAAGAAGGTGCTATGAATGCCACATCAGAGGACACATTGCCAGAGATTGTCCAATGAGATCAAAGGGAAGATCGAGGGCTGAATCTCAGCAAATGGCAAAGAAACCAGTCAATGTCAAGCCCAAAGAACAGAAAGTTCTAGAACCAAAAGTTCAAGAACAGAAAGTTCAAGAACCGAAAGTGAAGCTTTCACAGGGGCAGAAAGACAGACTGAGGAAGAAGAGAAAGAAGGCAAGAGAATACTTGGAGAAAATCTTGTCCTCGGATACAACTGGTAATCCGAGAAAAAGTTCTGATGAATTGCTTTCCTCAACTAAAAAGGCAAGCAAAACGAATTCATCAGATGCAAATCTGAGGACAAAAGAGAAGAATAAGAAAGTTGTTAGCCATGGATTTGTTTCTTCAGAAACAAAGGAGCAACATGTTGGCGATGAATTTGACTTGTCAAAGTCAAAAGAGTCACATTCTGGCAATGATTCTGACTTGTCAAAGTTAGAGGAGCCACAATCAGGCAATGATTCTGGTTCGTCAAAACCAGAAGAGCCATATGTTGAGGTAAAATTGTCAAACCCAAGAATGGTCAGGCTTGGGTAGATCTTTTCAAATGAAAAACCTGACTTGCCGGAACTCCCATGTTGGTAAGTATGGAGTAGGAATCGGCATCTTTCTTGAGAAATTCATAGGTTGGTAACTGTGATATTTCGAATTACAAAAGATTAATCAAGGACATTAAGTTGTACTTGATTTATCTTTCTGATAAGTGGATAAAGGTGAACAATGTGATGAAAGAACCCCAAGTTTGTAAAAAGACAAACAAAACTAATTTTCCGGAAAAACCATTTTGATTAAAACAAACTTAAGTGTTTTGAAATCTAAATGGGAAAATAGTTGTTGGAACCTGAAGGTTTATACATGAAGGATTGATTAGTTAAAGGATTGATCTTGTAATTGCTTAGTTTATATTTTGGGTCGACTTATGTGGGTTGGGCTAGTTTGGCCGATTTCTAGTAGGCGTAGGTTACAAGTCCATATAGTTAGTATTTAAACAAACCTCAACCATTTGGTTGAGGTTGATCGTTTGGTTGCGACTTGAAGGACTAGCCAAAACACATTGGAGTCTTGTATCAGTCTTTGTTCATCATTGAATGCAAGTCTCGGTTTGTTTTCTTTCATATTGTTTTGGTTCGTATTTGTTTTACTCTTGAATCAACTTGTGATAGGATTCCGCAGTCTCACAAGTCACGATTGATATCATTGAACGATCCTATCATATTTTACAATTGGTATCAGAGCCAAGAAACCAATCTTGGTTCGGTTTTGATATCATTCGGATTCAAGAACATCTTATGCTACTGATCTGGTTTTTCAGTGTTTGTTTTGCAGTGATAACATTCAAATCTTCAAACTGTTCTTAGAGATTATCGATAGAAATTACTGATTTTGGTTTGTGTGATTTCAGAAAAGTGTTAGCTAATTTCTCAGAGTTTTGGTGATAAAACAAATTCAAAGTTACGATATCTTTGAATTTTTGAAAAGTGCTGAAAATCAGGGATTACGAGTCAACAGATTTATCTCATATTTGTTTTGCAGGTCTCGACTCGCAATCAACCTGTGGTCTCGACTTGTCTGGCTCTGGTCTCGACTCGCAACCATCAGCTGTCTCGACTTGTCTGGTTTCAGTCTCGACTCGCAATCAACTACGGTCTCGACTTGTCATCATTTGGTCTCGACTAGCAACCATCTGTGGTCTCGACTTGTCTGTATTTGGTCTCGACTCGCAACCAACTGAGATCTCGAGTCATCTTGTTATTGTCTCGACTCGCAACTGTGATCTCGACTCGCAACGACACTTGGCAACGTGAACTGGATTTGGACTTTGAACAGTTAACAAAATTTTTGGACTTAAAATAATTAATTGATTAATTAATTATGTCTACAAATAACGTTGATTTGGCTGCCCTTAACAAACAACAAGAACTGGATTCAAAGGTTGGAACTACTACTCGTATTCCAAGGTTGACTGATGCAAATGATTTTCCTGAGTGGAAATGGCGTTTTGAACAACATGTGAAGGTCAAGGATTCTAAAATTTGGAGAAGTATTATGAGAGGTCCAAGGGAGATTATGACAGATAGTCCTACTGAACCAGGTTTAAAAGTAAAGAAAGCCAAAAGTGAATATACTGAAGAGGATTTCAATATAATTGAAGAAGATGAAAGAGAACTGTCTTATTTGACCATGGGATTGGGTCCATATATTGCTATTGGCTTTCGTACCTGCAAATCTGCCAAGGAACTGTGGGAATCTCTGATCGATGTTTATGAAGGAAATGAGGATATGAAGGAGAGCCAAAGAAACTTGCTAAGACAAATTTTCAACAATTTCAACCATATATATGGAGAAACTGTTGATAACCAACTTCAGAGGTTTGTCAAACTGGTTACTCAAATGCAGATGGAAGAAATTCATACGTCAAATGCTTCGACAAATAGACAACTTTTGAATGCGTTACCAAAAAGCTGGGATCATCATGTTGCAATGATCAAGAAAACAAAAGATCTTGCTAGGTGCAGTTTGTCAGAGATGATTTCTCATATCAAAGCATGTGAACTAGATGTTAAACAAAGAGAGACCAATTATAAGAACAGCTTGCTAGCTGCAGGATTCACTGTTGCTCCTACTTCGTCAAACAATAACAACGCAGCTCTCTTGTCTCAAGGAGGATTTCAAATGTTTAGCAATGCTGCATCTGCTAAGGCTGCTCCTACTTCAGCAAATGTCTATTACTCTGGGTCTCCTACACAAGCTGCTCCATCACCTTCTACTGCTGCTCCAGCTTCCGCTGTGAATGAATCCTCTGCTGCTTCTACTTCCACTGTGAAAAATGAGACGATTGCCTTCTTTACACAACAGTCTAAAGAAAATCTGGATATCGCAGCCTTTGTTATAAATTGCTTGAATGCATTTGTTGCAGGAAAAATTGACCCTCCTAAATGGTGTGGCGATGACTTACATCAGATTCATCCTGATGATGTTGAAGAAATGGATATCACTTGGCAGATGGCTATGGCTGCATTCAGGGCAACAAGGTTTATGCAAAGAACTGGTAAAAATAGATGGGGTGCTTCATTCACAGGAGCGTCTACAGTGCCTTTTAAACTACGTTGTTACAACTGTCACGAAGAAGGACACTATGCTCGAAACTGCACAAAGCCTCCAATTAATAGAGAACAGACTCCTGCCCAGCCCGTAACACCTAATCGTGAAAGAGCTCTTGTGACCACATCAAGTTTAACTGATAGTGCTGCTACTGGAAGTCCTCAACCACAGGGATTAGCACAAGCCTTGGTGGTTCAGCCAAACATCAACTTTGATTGGAATTCGGAAATTGAGCGACTGAACATTTCAGCTCTAGAAAATCAAGCTGCTTCAAATAACATTGCTTTCATGACTTCAAATGATCAAGTTTCCGTTTCTGAGAATGAGGCTCCAGCACCTGAGGAGGAGACTACTGCTGAAAATCTAGCTCTTATGAATCAGATTCTTTCAGCTCCAGTTAAAGGTCTCACCAAAGAAGAGGTACTTTCTGTTTTCTGTACTCCTGAATGTAGGGAAAGGGTTGAAGC
>JARYGA010011591.1:0-24234 GCA_030545235.1 Helianthus tuberosus | reverse complement strand
TCCACCCGGGTAAGCTGTCCGTGCGTGTGACTGTCCGTGCGGGTGGCAACCCGTGCGGACTAGTTGTACGTGCGGGCGACTTATCCGTACGGTTAGGTTGCTTTGCGTGGATGAATGTTCAAGTGGATTGTTTCTTCCTAAGATGTGTTTGTGTATGATGGTTTGTGCTTTGAAGTTTTCGTTGTAGCATTTAGAAAACACCAAAGTGTTTCTACCTTTCAAGCCGGCCGCGCGGACGGCGGTCCGTGCGTGTGGTAGTCCGTGCGGGCAGCCAGTGCGCGCGGGCAGAGAGAATCCGTCCGGATAGCCTGTCCGTGCGTACGGCTTGGCCGTGCGGATGAAGTTTGGTCGATTTTTCATTTTAAGGTCTTAGTATCTCATGATCCGAAGAGTAATCCATTCAGAGGTCGTCCGTCCGGATTGGTCGTTCGTCGATACTCAAACCTCGTTTAGAGAGTGGGTCCCAAGAGTAGTCCGTGCGGGTGACAACCCGTGCGTATGACCTGTGCGTGCGGATGGTAATCCGTGCGCACAGCTTGTCCGTGCGGACAACTGCTCTGGTTGTTCCGTTCATCTACACTTGGTTTCTGTTGACGTTTATCGAGACGTTCTGATTACGTGGCAACCACTCGGAGTTGTGTTCTCACCCGTGTGACTAGACCGGTTAGGAACCACCCTAACTCGGCCCGTCGGCGGCTCAGAACGGTCGTCCCGGTTGACCCCGAAATCAGGTGTCTCTAAGTAGAATTCCAGATCTGGAACTAGGGCATTACTATTGACGAGTAGCACTCTAGGACTGATCGGATTCGTACCGGTTCTAAGGGTCAAATTATTGTAAAACTTGTAGAAATCGCTTAGATCTGAGACATTCTTGGTGGAATGGAGCCAAGCATGAAGTTCTTATGAGCTTCATGTTGACGTCACCCATGAATACCTCAAATCAGGATGATTTCATGGTTAGAATTGAGGATTTGAAAGATAGAAGTGTGTAGAATCGTGTAGTGATTAAAGATGTACAAGAATTAGTGCAAGATCTTACCTGGATTGAGAGTAATCTGAGAAAAGGTGAAGAATGCGCGTGGTTCGGACGTCACTTGCCAAAAGTGGAAAAAGTGGAGAGTGACCCGTGTATTTATAGGATGCCAAAAAGGGAAAGGATGAGCCGTGCGCATGGCACGCACCCGGGCAGGTTATCCGCGCGGACTGGCCATCCGTGCGGACTGGCAATCCGTGCGGACTGGCCATCCGTGCGGATGGGCCATCCGTGCGGATGCCACCACCTTGGGCGAGCTCGATGCGATGTTGATTCGGCTCGGATTTACGAGCGGTTTGATAGGGTTTCCTAATTCAAATTACTTTCAGTCCCAACTACTTCTTATACGGTTCGATTCGGGATTCGAGTTCGGGTTCGATCATATTCGAGTTAGACTTCGAGTTCGATTGAGTTCGCTTGATTTATACAACATGCAATAACATAAGAATAACATGCACAGGTAACACGTAAGGCACACACACATATAACCACAAGTAAAAATACGTAGTTCGAGTTACGATTTGGTGTCGATTTGATTAGTTTGCTTGATTAACTTTATCGCATTGTTACTTCCTATCGTTCACAGTTGTAGGTCGATTGAAATACGATTGGTAAGGCTTGATTATTGTAATGTACAACATTTACTCCACATAATCTAAATATAATAGAAACAATTCTACGAGTCACGTCGCGCGAAATCGGTCGTTAACTTTGACCTTGACTTTGACTTTCACTCGTGAAAACACGGGGTGTTACAGCCTCCCCTTGTTTAGGAAATTTCGTCCCGAAATTAAGCCGGAAGCTGTAACTAATTCGTGAATCACGTGTGGAGAATCGCCAAATTAACCAGGATTTTACGGTTAAAATTGGCTGATCTAAAAACCTATGAAGTCGTTTGAGAGAAATCTTTTTCGATCTTTAATTTTCTATTTTCAAAATCTTTTTCTTTTTCTTTCAAAACCTTGATCATTGTGGGTTCTAGTTTGAATTCGCTTGATTGCGATCCGACTCGTACGACGTGCGGAATTCGTGCACGAGTGAGATCGATGCACAAGAATGTACTAACGACGTGATCCTATTGATAATCTGACGATTACAAGCTCCGAAAATCACGTGAGAGACTTACTCTATCTAGACTTTTTCTTATTTACAATATTCGATCTTCAGTAGTTTCGGCGGTTTCTGTTGGCTTCTATACATATTATCATATTTCAAAATCTCTGAAAGCTCTCTCGAATACTCGCTGTTTTAACTGGACGTTGCTTCTTCGTTAAACAGCTGTGGATACTTTGCCTTCATGTCGCTTTCGAGTTCCCAAGTGAACTCCGCGCCTTGTTTGCCTTCCCACCGGACTTTCACAATGGGAATGCGTGAGCGCCTGAGTTCTTTGGTTTGGCGATCCATGATTTCGACAGGCTTTTCCACGAAGTGCAATGTTTCGTTCACTCGTAAATCATCTAGAGGAACATGTACGGCTGGTTCGTAGATGGTCTTCCGGAGGTTTGACACGTGGAAGATCGGATGGACATTGTTAAGTTCTTCCGGTAAATCGAGTCTGTAAGCGACTTTTCCGATCCTTTCCAGAATCTTAAAAGGTCCCACATACCGAGGCGCAAGTTTCCCCTTTTTGCCGAATCGGACTACACCCCTCCAAGGTGATACCTTTAGGAGTACGTAGTCACCAACGCCATACTCGCGGTGTTTGTGCTTTTTATCGGCGAGAAGCTTCTGTCTATCTCGAGCCTTCGCTAGATTGTCCCGAATTTGGAAGATTTTGTCTGTCGTTTCTTGTAGCAGTTCCGGACCGGTTAGTTGCGAGTGACCGATCTCGTGCCATACAATAGGCGATCGACATCTTCTTCCGTATAAGGCTTCGAAAGGTGCCATCTGGATGCTAGCCTGGTAGCTGTTGTTGTACGAGAATTCGACTAACGGAAGGTGTCTATCCCAATTACCACCGAAGTCTATAACACATGAACGGAGCATGTCTTCAAGCGTACGAATCGTTCTCTCGCTCTGACCGTCAGTTTGTGGGTGGAACGCGGTACTTAGATTAAGCGTTGTACCTAGGGCCATTTGAAACGTTCCCCACAATCGCGAAGTGAATCGAGCATCACGGTCAGAGATGATGTCACGAGGCGTCCCATGTCGACAAATGATCTCGTCAGTGTAGATTCGGGCTAATCGTTCCACCTTGTAGTCCTCTCGTATTGGCAGAAAGTGGGCTGATTTGGTCAAACGGTCAATGATAACCCAAATGCTGTCGTGACCTGATGACGTGGTTGGAAGCTTGGTTATGAAATCCATAGCTATGCTCTCCCACTTCCACATAGGGATTTGAGGTTGTTCGAGCAAGCCAGAGGGTCGTTGATGTTCGGCCTTGACTCTAGCACAGGTTAAGCATTTTCCGACGTAGAGAGCGATATCCCGCTTCATACCCGGCCACCAGTACCTATATCGAAGGTCATGGTACATTTTGTCAGCACCGGGATGAATAGAGTATCGGGATTTGTGGGCTTCATCCATGATGATTTGTCGCAGGTTGGTTCGCTTGGGAATCCAGATTTTGTCTAGGAAGTGGAATATCCCGTTGGATTTGCTCACAAGTTGGGCTCCGTCGTGGTAGATTCTCTCTTTCTTCAAGGTGCGCTCGTTGAAACATGCATGCTGGGCGTCGCGAATAAGAGCTTCGAGATTGTGCTGGGCTTGAACATTTCGAGTGCTAAGCAGATAATTTCGTCTGCTAAGCGCGTCGGCAACAACATTTGCCTTGCCTGGGTGATAACGAATCTCGCAGTCGTAATCGTTGAGAAGTTCTACCCATCGGCGTTGACGCATATTTAGTTCCTTCTGATTAAAGATGTGTTGTAGGCTCTTATGATCGGTGAAGATCGTACACTTGGTACCATATAGGTAGTGTCGCCAAATCTTCAATGCAAAAACAATTGCGCCTAGCTCGAGATCGTGGGTTGTATAGTTCTTCTCGTGGATTTTGAGCTGACGGGATGCGTAAGCAATAACCTTGTCTCGTTGCATTAAGACACAACCGAGACCAAGGTTAGAAGCATCACAGTAGACAATGAAATTATCGTTTCCGTCGGGTAGCGTGAGAACAGGGGCATTGCAAAGCATGTATTTGAGGGTTCGAAAGGCAGACTCTTGTTTGGTTCCCCAGAGAAAGGGCTGGTCCTTATGAGTGAGAGAAGTGAGTGGTACAGCAATCTTCGAGAATCCGTTGATAAATCGTCGATAATAGCCCGCCAGTCCGAGAAAGGAACGGACTTCAGTCGGGTTCTTAGGCGTAACCCAGCTCTTAACGGCTTCAATCTTCGCAGGATCGACGTGAATGCCCTGACTATTTACGATGTGTCCCAGAAATTGAACCTCCCCTAACCAAAATTCACACTTGGAGAATTTGGCGTAGAGTTGATTTCCCTGGAGTAACTCGAGAACCAAACGTAGATGCTGCGCGTGTTCGGATCTCGTTTTGGAATAGATCAAGACATCGTCGATGAACACGATGACGAACCGGTCAAGATACGGTTTACACACTCGATTCATCAGATCCATGAAAACTGCTGGGGCATTGGTTAGGCCAAAAGGCATGACAACGAATTCATAGTGGCCGTAACGAGTGCGAAATGTTGTTTTGGGTATATCCTCCTCCTGTATACGCAGCTGATGATATCCGGAACGCAGATCGATCTTCGAAAAACACGTAGCGCCTTGTAGTTGATCAAACAAATCGTCGATTCGAGGCAGGGGATAGCGATTCTTGATAGTCAACTTATTCAATTCCCGGTAATCGATGCACATCCGGAACGTCCCATCCTTCTTTTTGACGAAAAGGACTGGTGCGCCCCACGGAGAGGTGCTCGGGCGAATAAAGCCTTTTTCAAGCAATTCCTGGAGTTGGGTTGAGAGTTCGCGCATTTCGGACGGCGCAAGTCGGTAGGGAGCTCTGGCAATAGGATTCGCTCCAGGAATAAGGTCAATGCGAAAATCGATATCACGCTTAGGAGGTAGTCCGGGAAGGTCCTCGGGAAAGACTTGAGGAAATTCTCGAACCACTGGGACGTCATTTACTTTCTTCTTCTCTTTCTTTTCCTTCTCCGCTGCTACGACATGAGCCAGGAAAGCCCTGTACTCCTTGCGGAGATACTTGCTGGCTTGTAGGCATGATATAAGCTTGAGACCCTTCGAAGTAGTATCTCCATAAACGCACAATGAATCACCGTTTGCGAGAGAAAAACGAATCATTTTATCGAAGCACACAACTTCGGCATGGTTTTCGCGAAGAAAGTCCATGCCTACTATGACATCGAAACTTCCTAGTTGCATAGGGATGAGATCGATTGAGAAGATGTGATTGTTGAGCTCGAGTGTGCAATCACGAATAACAGAGTTTACAGCGACGGTTCTTCCGGTAGCGACTTCAACATCGAACGCGGAGGAGAGTCGAGAACGTTTACGACTAAGGAGTTTCTCAAACTCGTGTGACACAAAGCAATTATCGGCTCCAGTATCAAACAAACATGAAGCATAAATACCATTCACAAGGAACGTACCATTGACCACGTTGTTGTCGGCCTGGGCTTGACGCACGTTGAGATTGAAAGTTCTGGCACGTGCGGCCTGTTGCTGCTGCTGTTGCTGTTGCTGTGGTTGCTGCTGTTGCTGCTGGGGTTCTTGTTTCACCACCCTGTTCGGGCACATGTTGGCGAAATGGTTCGGGTCGCCGCATGTGAAGCATGCTCTGGCTTTGACCGCGGGTGCCGGAGGAGCTTGTTGACCCTGTGGGGCAGCGAGTAGGGCTTGATTGGCAGGAGCTTGACGAATACGGCAGTTGGCAGTAAAGTGGCCGTAGACGTTGCAATGAGCACAGAAGCGGCATGGAATAGCAGTTGGATGATGATAGGTGCAAGTAGGGCAGAGTGGGTGTGGTCCCGTATATGCACGCTTTGCAGGCGGTGCATTGGCCACAGGCGCCACTACTTGACGCTGTTGAGCAGGTACTGCTTGGATCGGTGCAGCAGAAATTGCACAGTTCTTGTTGGTGGAGCTGCTCTTTCTCTTGTTCTTTCTCTTATTGCTTGACGTCGTAGGTTCAGCAGTTGGTGTAGCAGCAGTGGCTTGATGCAGATGCTTGGAGGTCTTATCCCACATCCCAGCCTTGACCCTTTTGTCATTGATCTCAGCAGCCAGTAGATAGGTTTCTTCGATCGTGGTAGTCTTAGCCGCTTGCACGAAATCAGCAACGCAGTCGGGCAGGGCTCGGATGTATTTCTTGATGGTCATCTCAGGGGTCTTGACCTGGTCAGGACAGATAATGCTGAGCTGTTTGAAGCGAGCAGTGAGACCAGCATTGTCTCCATCTTTCTGATGTATGTGCCAAAATTCATCTTCAAGCTTTTGACGCTCGTGAGGAGGGCAGAATTCCTCCAGCATGACTTCCTTGAGCTCATCCCACGACAAACCGTAGGCTGCATCATTCCCTCTCTTGTTCCTCTCGGCCGTCCACCAGTCCAGAGCACGGGACTGAAAGACGCCGGTAGCATTCAGAGTTCGAAGGTCATCAGGGCAACCACTTTGTCGCAGAGTGACCTCGATAGAGTCAAACCAGTGGAATAGAGCAGTAGGACCTCCTTCGCCTGTGAATTCTTTCGGCCCACATGACTTGAATTGTTTGAAACTGAAAGGTCTCGCGGTAGCTTTAGGACCTTCAGTCCTTGATTCCTCGGATGACTTGCTGGCATTCTCGCAGACATCGCTCACAGCCTTTGCTACAGCTTTCGCCACGATAGACGCAAGGCGTCTGTCCCTCTTTTCTTGTCGAGAGAGTGGAGGACGAGATCCAGACGACATTGTCTGCAATAGTCACCGTCACGGAACTCAACATGTGTATTTGAATCTCACCTCACACGTCTAGGACTACTAAAGCTCAGTAACACGTACCATGTAAACGCATATAATCATAAATTCACAGAATTGCACAGAATCACATAATCACATAGAGCACAATGTTCCTAAACACGTAAGCATAATGACAAGAACAGATATAACCTAATTACTAAAGTACCTACGAGCGTACGAAGTATTCTAACTGCTCCCGTTGTTGCTAGCGATGAGTTGTGTGGGTTTTGTGTTTCAGCAGAAGCACTAGTGTTGGGTCGAAACCAATATTATCTCAAAATGGTAACAAATAACGGGAAATACATTAAAATTTTCATAAAGATCGATAAATCGAAGGTAGATTGTCTATGGCTAATAGACTTCGACTAACCAAAGTAGCTCGATTATTCGCAAGGATCCTGCACAACGACCTCCAGGACTATGCCTTTGCCTCGATTCTTGGGTGCTGGCGCAATTCCCATTGGTTTGGTCGTGCCTCTTGATCGTTGGAGTCCATCGAACCTTGGTGGAGTTTCGTATAAAAGCAGGACGAGTCGTCAAGGTTAGGGTTTCACCCCTATCTTACAACTTCCGTCCTTGTTTTCGATAAAAGTTGAGGAGATTATTCATCAAAATGTGGATTTCACTCCTAATTTGGTATAATTCTCCTCGTTTGTAGCTAAAACGCAAACTGATTAGGCAACTTTAGTCGAAAGTTTGCGGTTTTCACACCTATTCTCGGCCTTATTGCTCGTTCAAAGCTTGAAAATTCGAGTGTGGTGATAGGAAAAGAGTAAGTGGTAGCGACGAATTTTACGCATACGCGTGAGTTGGTCTGTTGGTTCTTCAACTATAGTCTAGGTCTCTAAGACTTCGACCCGGACTAGGTCGAGTCTTGCCTAATTCCCTATAGTTATGGCTCTGATACCAATCTGTCACACCCCAACCGATGGCGGAATCATCGGGGCGCGGCACTGAGCGAAACAGATTGTCCAGAAGTTTCCATAACAACTATCATTACCATTCAATTTAAGCTAACATGTCCCATACCATGTCTCAAATAGTAAAACAAGTTATTACAGACAAAAACTAAACAAATATTCTGTTCCGACAACTCAGATTTAAACATGACGATTTATTTGTTGGTTTCTAAGACTCCAGTTCCTAGCTTCGATTTCATCACAGCCCGAGAAGCATATAAACAACCTAGGCACCTGTCACATACGTTAAAATAATGTCAATACATAAAATGTAAAGGTGAGCATACAAGCTTGATAATAGCATATAGAGTTCGAATTCGTTTACGCATAACCAGCACGTACACATAGTGAAATGAAGCACGTTAGTTATCGACATAGATCCATCGATACCAATGACTGCGGGTTGACTGCCCGAGGCAGTTCGCAATACACGATTACCACCGTAATCCATGCAAGTAAAAGATCCTTAACAACCCCCGTGTGAACGGGTGCTGAGTCCAAACTATAGTACTATCGTTGCTAAGGCAGGTAGACAGCATTCCATGTGTAAACATAACAAACAGGCATTCATAAGCCACGTATAACATGCATTATTGGTTTAGCGTTAAAATAGCTTGAGTAGTGTGATAGTTGTAGTTTGAATAGTCGTAACGTATGTAACACCCAAAAGTGCTAAAAGCAAAAAGGGTTCGAGTATACTCACAGTGGTATGGATTGAAGGGAGCGCTTTTCAGCGAGTTCGGTTAGCCTGAATAGATTTGATAACGTAACGATAAGTGGCGCGTAAAACAGTACAAGTGAGAGTGGGCAACATGGCTGATCGTGCGGATCAGTCATCCGTGCATAGAAGTCATCCGTGCGCATGACCTATCCGTGCGGGTGGTGATGCGTGCGGATGGTGATCCACCCGGGTAAGCTGTCCGTGCGTGTGACTGTCCGTGCGGGTGGCAACCCGTGCGGACTAGTTGTACGTGCGGGCGACTTATCCGTACGGTTAGGTTGCTTTGCGTGGATGAATGTTCAAGTGGATTGTTTCTTCCTAAGATGTGTTTGTGTATGATGGTTTGTGCTTTGAAGTTTTCGTTGTAGCATTTAGAAAACACCAAAGTGTTTCTACCTTTCAAGCCGGCCGCGCGGACGGCGGTCCGTGCGTGTGGTAGTCCGTGCGGGCAGCCAGTGCGCGCGGGCAGAGAGAATCCGTCCGGATAGCCTGTCCGTGCGTACGGCTTGGCCGTGCGGATGAAGTTTGGTCGATTTTTCATTTTAAGGTCTTAGTATCTCATGATCCGAAGAGTAATCCATTCAGAGGTCGTCCGTCCGGATTGGTCGTTCGTCGATACTCAAACCTCGTTTAGAGAGTGGGTCCCAAGAGTAGTCCGTGCGGGTGACAACCCGTGCGTATGACCTGTGCGTGCGGATGGTAATCCGTGCGCACAGCTTGTCCGTGCGGACAACTGCTCTGGTTGTTCCGTTCGTCTACACTTGGTTTCTGTTGACGTTTATCGAGACGTTCTGATTACGTGGCAACCACTCGGAGTTGTGTTCTCACCCGTGTGACTAGACCGGTTAGGAACCACCCTAACTCGGCCCGTCGGCGGCTCAGAACGGTCGTCCCGGTTGACCCCGAAATCAGGTGTCTCTAAGTAGAATTCCAGATCTGGAACTAGGGCATTACTATTGACGAGTAGCACTCTAGGACTGATCGGATTCGTACCGGTTCTAAGGGTCAAATTATTGTAAAACTTGTAGAAATCGCTTAGATCTGAGACATTCTTGGTGGAATGGAGCCAAGCATGAAGTTCTTATGAGCTTCATGTTGACGTCACCCATGAATACCTCAAATCAGGATGATTTCATGGTTAGAATTGAGGATTTGAAAGATAGAAGTGTGTAGAATCGTGTAGTGATTAAAGATGTACAAGAATTAGTGCAAGATCTTACCTGGATTGAGAGTAATCTGAGAAAAGGTGAAGAATGCGCGTGGTTCGGACGTCACTTGCCAAAAGTGGAAAAAGTGGAGAGTGACCCGTGTATTTATAGGATGCCAAAAAGGGAAAGGATGAGCCGTGCGCATGGCACGCACCCGGGCAGGTTATCCGCGCGGACTGGCCATCCGTGCGGACTGGCAATCCGTGCGGATTGGCCATCCGTGCGGATGGGCCATCCGTGCGGATGCCACCACCTTGGGCGAGCTCGATGCGATGTTGATTCGGCTCGGATTTACGAGCGGTTTGATAGGGTTTCCTAATTCAAATTACTTTCAGTCCCAACTACTTCTTATACGGTTCGATTCGGGATTCGAGTTCGGGTTCGATCATATTCGAGTTAGACTTCGAGTTCGATTGAGTTCGCTTGATTTATACAACATGCAATAACATAAGAATAACATGCACAGGTAACACGTAAGGCACACACACATATAACCACAAGTAAAAATACGTAGTTCGAGTTACGATTTGGTGTCGATTTGATTAGTTTGCTTGATTAACTTTATCGCATTGTTACTTCCTATCGTTCACAGTCGTAGGTCGATTGAAATACGATTGGTAAGGCTTGATTATTGTAATGTACAACATTTACTCCACATAATCTAAATATAATAGAAACAATTCTACGAGTCACGTCGCGCGAAATCGGTCGTTGACTTTGACCTTGACTTTGACTTTCACTCGTGAAAACACGGGGTGTTACAATTGTGGTCTTGGGTCTTCCATTTTCATCAACAACAATAACTTCCACTTTCTGATGGTTAGGAAATGATGATGATCCCCTTGAATTTGTGGTCATTTTAGGTTTCCATGTCTGTTGAGTTTTACCAGCTTGATTGTTTGAAAATTTAACTTCGTGAATGTTTGAAGTTTTTGAAAATTTTGAACTTTCTGGTCTAACTGGAACAGATTGTTTTTGAACCACTTCAGTTTTAAGTGCTTTCTCAATTACCTTGACCTGTTGGCGTTTCTGTTTCTTTTCCCTTTCTCTTACAAGGCGGGGATCTTGTTTTAAAGAAACAGATCGCTGTTGGTAATTTCGTTCACGGGGATCATCAACCTTTGCTTTCAATTTATGAAGATACGGACAGTTTCGAATTATATGTCCAATTGTACCACATTCAAAACATGATCTTCGTTCAACAAACCCCGAAGTATCATGTGATCCTCTTGCCGATAATGATCATGTTGGCTAATATGGGGTTCGGCCCAAGTGACAATGGCCCAATCATGCACGTGATAATGGCCCAACATTCATTTTTCTATTTAGTTTATTGGCCCAAGCTTCTTTACGTGAATATCAAAACATGCAGATTGTAGGTCCGGCTAGGGGAGGATCTAGTCGCCCAATCCTTGTTATCGAACACACCCGGTTGTGCGGAATCCAACCGGAGATGCAAACCGAGATCGAGAAAGTGAACAATACGTAAAGATATCAACGATTAACAGTTACGTGTATTGATTTCGACAAAGTTTCGGTACAATATTTGACAAATACTAAGCTCACCGGAACTTTCTCTCACTACACTCTCTCTCTGGTTTTTCTACGTGTTCTGTCTTGTGACTGTCTATTTATAGCACCAGCACCACGAAACGGAATCGAACTCGGCGAATCAGATGAACACACGACGAAACTCGACGAAACACAATAACATTTCAACAATGTCGACGAAACACACTTGTTTCGTCGACCCACATGTTTATCCAGAAGGGGTTCGGCCCAGGTGCAAGATTTCAGCCCATGTGACTTAGTTCATGACATGCACGATGATTGGCCCATGTACATTCACGTGAATTCTGATAATTCATTATGCAAAGATTTGTCAACTTATGACATCATCATGATGATGTCATGATGATGTGGCAGCGGGAACCGGCTCGCGGCGCTTCGTGCTTCGCGTGTCGAACTCTGGGGCGCATGACGGAGGAATGTCGTGACGTCGGGCTTGAACCGAACCTAACCGGGTCGAACCGAACCAAGTTGAACCGAACCGAGTCGCGACCACATAATATGTATCAACACAATGCATACCGAAATGGATGCATTAACGATGACTTCAGTAAATCACCCGGTTGATGGGTAGGAAATTAAACACATTGTAGACCGAGAGACGGGAACGCGGATTGAAAGTCAAAGGATTCGGATTATGAGTTATGACTAAAAGACTATAAAATTTCGCAACCAGAAATATTAATAATTGTGTTCAACTATTGTGAGGTTGAACGGGGTGAATAAAGAACAAAGTTTGACTGTTCATAAGTGATGGATTTCACATGAATAAGTTAAACGAGTTGAATACAAAGTAATGCCGGGTGGCATAACAGTCACATTTAATGGATTTCAAATGTGAAAACAAATGATTTCCAAACATAAAAAGAATGATCTACAGGATCATCGTAACCTTCGAGTTATAAATAGTTTAAAGGTCTACGGGACCAAAATGACCTTGAGTCATGAATACAAAGGAATGAATTATAAAGGTCTTGCCTTAACGAGGTGAAAGCCTAATGAAATAGCTCATGAAGCTAAGTGATAGGACCTACGGGTTAATTAGACAAAGCGCCGCGTAAAACAAAGACTGTAAAAAAAATAAAAAATAATAAATTCTTAACTGTCAATATTCTGGTATGGATAATTGACAAAAGTTAAAGAGGAAATGCTAAACTAAAACTTCAGTTTTAGTAAGAAATAACGTTTTTTATAAATATGAATTCTGATAGGAATTTAAACAGTAAATATTAAAAGATACAGGTCTTGACACTGATAAGTGCAAGACGATACATCTGAAAATAAAATTTTTCGATAATGAAATGTTAAAATAAACCTAAACATGACGTGACACGATCACGGTCAAGAAAAGTAATGTGAAGTATAATCACATCATAGCCCGAGCGATGGGTATAAAGTAACTGGACTAATAAGTCTAGTTAGTGTCGTTCAAAAAAAATAAGTCTAGTTAGTGAGACCGGTGAAGGTCGAAATTCAAATTAAGAATTTGAATAGTACGCTATGTATTATGTGGATAGCGTGTAATAAACAAAATCATTAAATGGCCAACTTGACGACTCGGTCAAGTAAATAACAAAGGTATACAGATACAAGATATAAAAGTGACGGCCCATGAGACCTCACTAACAGAAAATATTGATCACCTATTTTGAGGGATCATGAGACAACCCAAGCAAAGTGTCGGGAAGTCAATTAAAACAAAAGAAATTGTTTGTCAAAAGTGAAAGATTTCACTAAAACCTCCAAACGGGTTAAAATAATGGATTCATGAAGAAGTCGATAGTCTAACAGCGATGGATTTCGCTAAATTAACTAAACTGGTCGAATTTTGATGATTTGTGAAGTTGTGAAATTTGGATAATCATCATAATCGCAAATTATGAATGAATTATAGAAGCTATGATTGAATTAGTGCTGTATACATGCTTAGGAACCAAATCCTAAGTGAAAATCATACATATGATGATATAATTTGAATGATTTGATGATTTACCACACTAGGATAAGTGGGTATTAATCATATGATGAATTTGATGATATAATTATGATTAGAATCATCATATCTGATAGGAATCAGGGAATACTTAAACAAATTGTGTGTTTGAGTATATAATCATACTTACTATGAAATGGGTTTAGTATGATATGATAAAATAGGATGATATGTTTATGATTAATGATGTTTAATATCATCAAGTAATAATTCGGTAACTTATGGTTACAAGAACTTGTTAAAAAGTGATTAAACGGTAGCATAATAAGGATGCTTACCATATAGTGGCAAAGTAATAAAATGAGTAGTTAAGCTACATCGTGTAATTACTTTTGTCAATAGGTAGTTTGACTTTAAAACCAATGATAATTTCGACATAAAGATCGTAGGATGGAGTAGTCGTGAATGATTATGACTAATCTAACCATCTTACCACTTACAATGATAGTTGACGCTTGACAAGCTAGGTGAAAGCTTGGGAAGGAAGCGGGTCAAACGAATCAAGAATGACAGAAAAGCATAATCCGGATGCTAGGTAAGTACAGCTTACACTCTTTGTATTAAATACCTATTGGTTTTATGAGTTACTAATAATATAAAGTCTTGTTTGAATTATGATGTTCCGACACGACATGTGCGGTTCGGAACCAAAGAAAATGATAATAAACCATGTTTAATGGTTAAAAAGAGCTAATACAGTTATTTAGTCATGAAACGACTAAAAGATAACGAGTTTTGAATGATTACCTTATAAGGTAAACCAATGCAAATAAGAAGGGTAAAACGGTAATTCGGTCACTCGTTGACTAGAACCGTTAGTTTTGAAAGACACTTTATGGCGTAAGTCGTAATGGGTCAAAAGAGTTAAGAAATTTGTTTATAAGTAAATTGACCGTCATGTAGACGAGATGATAATAGATCCATCTCGCAAAGGTATACAATCATTTAGAACAAACGGGTCAAAAGGTGAAATTTTCACTCTTTTGACAATATCGACTAATGGTTTGTCGAGTTGTATGATTATAGGAATAAATATCAAATGGATATTTACGTCGCTATTACTTAGCGGATACTAAAGCAAGGTATCGAAACGGGTCAATATATTGATCCGAACCAGGTATGTATAATAGGTTAACTACTCAATAGGAACTAGAGGTTCATTGAGAGTTAAATAAAGTCAAATAGACATTTGGTTACTTTAATAAGTAAACTGAATTATTCATATAATGGTCGTTGTGTTTTGAAAACCTAATGACTTTTCAAATCAAAATCATAGTTGAAAAGAGGGATTTTGGGTCGAGAATGCTTTTAAAAGTACTTCATTTTAATGAAAGGTGAAAATGGACCAAAATGCCATTGTAAGCTAAATCGAGCGAACGACCCTTAAAGGTTGTTTGGAAACGAGTAGTATGCATAAATAAATACTTAGAATAAGTATAAAAAGTGAAAGATGTAAATCTTTGGTTATTTGACTCTATAAGAGTTTTTGCCGTAAAATAATGATCCGAGGGGTAAAACTCGGAATTTATGAATTACCACATTAAATCTGACATAAATATAGTTGTGAAGGAAGATTACTTGATAATAAATGTGGAATTATGAAACTAGAAACGAATGAAAGCGATTAAAGCTTATGTAGGCCCATTAGCGGAGGATCTAGTCGCCTAATCCTTGTGATACGAACAAACCTGGTTGTGCGGAATCCAACCGGGAAAGCAAACCGAGATCAAGATCACAAAACACACAATCATACAAGAACATATTCACGGTTGAAAGTTCACTCGTATATATATATATATTTCAGCAAGGTTTCAGTACATTGTTTATACAAGACAAATCTCTTTCTGAAGTGTGTGTGCTCTCACTTCTCTCGTGTGTCTGTGTCTCCTGTGCTCTAGCTTCTGTCTTCAGATCTGCTGTTTATATAGGTTGCAGGTCGACGAAAGATCTGCAGCGACGAATGACCTTGACGAACAATCATGGCTGACGAAGAATAGGGGTTCTTCGTCGTAAGCCTTCGACGAACCACTACTTGTTCTTCGTCACAATCATGCATGACGAAGTATGTTCTTCATCATAAGGTTCTTCAGATCTTCGTCGTTCATCATTCATGTATAAGTTTGATTCTTCGTCATGTATAAGACAAACAGAGAACAACTATCATGAATTCACGTTTATATTTCACATGAAAAGTCTTCATATGACATCATCATGGTGACGTGATGGTGATGTGTCGGCGGGAAATGGTTCGCGGCTCTTCGTGCTTCGCGTGTCGATCTCTGGGGCGCACGACGGAGGAATGTCGTGACATCGGGCTTTAGCCGAACTAACCGAGCCGAACCGAACCGAACTAAGTCGAGCCGAACCGAGTCGCGTCCACATAATATGCATCAACAAACTCGCCCTTGGACGCTACTCGTGATGTTCATCTTCCATGTCTTCCATGTCGGAGGATCTTCAAAGTCTTCACGTTTCGTAAGTAGAAAGTGTATCAACAAACTCCCCCTTTTATTTAGGAAGTGTGTTAACAAACTCCCCCTTAAAATAAACTCTCCCTTGAGTTATGCTCGTGAATCTTTTGATCTTCAATACTTTAGATCCTTGTGGTGTTGAGAAGTGGTCAGCTACAAATCGATCATCTTGATTCTTTGATTGCATCCATGTTGTGTCTTCATTCCGAAGCTTGTCTTCTATCACGTTCGCATCTGCACATACAAGAAAGCTAAACACATAATGAGAACAACTGCTTGGAATATAGTTTACATAAACAAACGACACACATGTGACCAGTTTTCAATCAACTATCGTCCGACAGTTTGAAAGTTTAACAAATTGTTCAATTTTAGACTTTAACTTTCAAAACTTGCAAATTTCGACCGTTTATGAAGATTTAGTTGTTTTGGTTTTCGTTCAGATTTCAGGTAACGAAGACTCGAGTTCCAACATCGGGTAATCAAAAGAAATTAGAAATAAAATCTTTTTGGCTTTTATAAAGTTTATATTAAAACACACCTAAAATCTTTTTGGTATTTTTGCATTTTTGAAATGTAAAGGCGGAAAGCAGTAAATAAATATATACAAAGATGAAGAAACGAAATACAGTAAATAAATATTTACAGACAATCTTTTTGCGAGTTTCGAGGGTAAGAGAATCATATCAGTGTACGGTCACGCCAAAACGCTCTTGTTGTTCAGTTAGTTAACATTTAGATAAGCATCCTATAACGATTATCGGTATTGTTGTCCACTTAAGCTCAACTTATTAGATGTAATCATGGTTAGGGGATACGTTAAGGTATAATTTATACTTACCGACCGATGTTCATCCACACACGACACATTCCCGTATCAAGGTATGCACGAGAGTTCATCTTACTGGTGAGTATACCATTTATCATCTGTTTTCAACGTATATGATGTGAGATACTCACTTATTTTGGATGAATACAAGCCCTATGTGATAGAATCACTTATTGATGAGGAACTTGATTTTCAGATGCATGTGGGCACAGGAGCAAGTCCGTGAACAGGTTAGTACCATCGTACAGACAAAGAGACGAACTTGACTCCCGGATAAATGTGATATTTTATCACTTATTGATTGGGACATGTGATTGTTGATCACTTATTGAGGTCATATGCAATATGTACACGTATGTATGGTATCAAGGAAGATCTAGACTTGCGTCCCCGTTGTTTTCGATGAAAGAAACAACCATGATACCCAGATGATAAACAACATAAAGACCACGTATCTCAGAACCTTGGCAATCTATCAAACTAAATTTCGGTACCAAGACCATATGCCAATGAGTGGTTTTCAGTCAATTTAGATTTATATCACCCTGCACACTTTAAAATGATTGTGAGCCTACCGATACATCTTATATAGAGCTGCTTATCGTTTTTCATTTAAGGTTTAAAGAAGTTTCGACAGACCACTGATGTACTATCATTTTCTCTTTTTCTCGCCAGGAAACTCATTTTTGTTTTGAAATCTTTCGATGTTTTTTAATTTTTCAAATTTGGATTTACTCCCCCTAAAATGTAAAAACTATGATAAATTAAAAACATAAAGATATTTACAAAAACGATTTTTCGATGTCGGTTTTACTCTTGCTTGACCTTAATGCCGTTTACCAGTAATAAAAAGTCAAATCGTGATTTGTCAAATGCTTTGGTAAAAAGGTCGGCACGTTGGTCATCGGTGTGGACCTTAACAACATCGATAAGCCTTTTATCAAAGCAATCACGTATGAAGTGATACTTAATTTCGATGTGTTTTGTCTTTGAGTGCTGCACAGGATTTCTAGTGATCTGTAAGGCAGCAGAATTATCAATGAAAATAGGAGTAGTTAGGAATTCAATACCGTAGTCGCGCATTTGCTGTTGAATCCAGAGGACTTGGGAGCAACAACTTGAGGCAGTAATGTATTCAGCTTCGCATGTTGATGTAGCAACACAAGTCTGCTTCTTGCACTGCCCTATGACTAGGCGATTTCCCAAAAACTGACATCCAACCATTGTGGATTTACCGTCGATTTTGCATCCGCCAAAATCAGAATCACTGAAAGCGATCAAGTCAAAGCTATCATCCCTAGGGTACCATAGACCGGTGTCTGGGCATCCCTTCAAATAGCGAAAAATCCTTTTTACAGCTGCAAGATGTGAGGCCTTCGGATTAACTTGATATCTAGCAAGCAGGCACGTTGGGTACATTATATCTGGTCTTGATGCTGTGAGGTACATAAGAGATCCGATCATAGAGCGGTAATATGTGGAGCTAACAACTTCACCCTTCAAGTCAGGATGAATTCCATGATTTTGCTGCAGTGGGGTACCAATGGGCGATGTGTCAGACATCTGAAATCGGTTCAGGATGTCATTGACATACTTAGTCTGATGGATGAATATCCCAGACTTCGTTTGTTGCACTTGTAAGCCCAAAAAGAAAGTCATCTCCCCCATGGCGCTCATTTCAAATTTCTCCTGCATAACACGCTCGAAATTCCTACACAAAACATCGTTAGTAGAACCAAAAATAATATCATCTACGTATACCTGTACCAGTAGAAGATCTCCATCTTGTTCTTTGATGAAAATAGTGCAGTCGATAAGACCTCTGCGAAATCCATTCTCCAGCAGATAATTAGATAAGGTTGCATACCAAGCTCGTGGTGCTTGATGTAGACCATAGAGAGCTTTGTTCAGCAACCAAACCCGATCAGGGTGAATAGGATCTTCAAAACCTGGAGGCTGTTCGACGTACACCTCTTCTTCAACCACACCATGTAAGAATGCACTTTTCACGTCCATCTGGTATACCTTGAATCCCTTGAAGGAAGCATAGGCTAGAAAAATCCGAATAGCTTCTAGACGTGCAACAGGTGCATAAACTTCGTTATAGTCGATCCCTTCAATCTGACGAAAACCTTGAACGATTAATCTTGCTTTGTTTCGAATCACTACTCCACGGTCATCCTTTTTGCACTTATACACCCAACGGGTACCAATCTTCTGTAATCATCAGGTTTATCAACGAGTTTACAGACACCCAGCTTCTGGAATTGCTGCAGTTCTTCCTGTATGGCTTCAACCCAAGAATTATCTTTCAAAGCTTCTTTCCAAGATTTTGGTTCTTCCTGTGACACATAACACGCGAAGGACCAATCATTCTGCAAACCCGATTCTCTAATCGGTGCATACAAGCCCGCATTGTTGTTGTTTCGCAACTGGTTTCTCGTTTGAACGCCACTTTGTACATTTCCAATGATGTTTTGTTGAGGATGGGTATTATGAATTCTTCGTCATGATAAGACAAACAGAGAACAACTATCATCAATTCATGTTTGTATTTCACATGAAAAGTCTTCATATGACATCATCATGGTAAAGTCATGGTGATGTGTCAAAATAAGCATATAAACAAAAACGGATTAAGAATACGTAAGAAACCCGTGGTTTGAACCTTAAATAATAGGAAACTGATATAAAGTGAGGTTCATGATAGTTTATATGCAACAATCTAGTTTTAGTTTTATAAAATCATGAACGGGTCAAAATTTGGGAAATTTATATTAAGCCGAAGGCTTTAAAGTTTCAAATTTTGTTAATCCGGATGTCGGATTTTAACTCCATGTGATGGAGAATCAAATTACGATCACGTAGAAAGAAACGTGACGTAAATCGAATCAGTAACGAATGATTTATGTCCGTTTACATAAAAGTATGATTTGCTGAGAATATGCAGCAACAATTGATGAACAGTCTGTCGAAATAGGGCCCTCGCGGCATGCGACTGAGGCTACCCTTGGCCGTCGTGGCACGCGAGCCCTGTCGCGGTACGCGACCATAAATCAAGTCCCCGTCGCGGCACGCGACGGGTTAAAAACTCAGCAACAGTGGTTGAATCAGTTGTTTGAGCCGCATATTCAATTTTGGTTAATTTATACACGTTATAAACACCTTGAAACTAACTCATTTCATGTTGTTATGAAATGTAGGTTACTATACGGTGCTGGATGACGATCAAGCTCGATAAAGAACCGAACACGATCAAGATTCAAGCTTCCGCGAATAGTTTCGTCATCATGTTTTAAACGGCGAATTTATACATGAAACGTTAACATGTTTTATTTATTAAAAATTCTTTTAACAAACTCGTATTTTAAGTGTATGTATAACGGTAAATACACAAATTTAGTCGGAGTTTATATGATAATCGTATAAATGGACCAAGGGTCTTACAATACCTTAATTGGTGGGCCCCATGATTTAACCAACCCACCAATGCCTTCTTCTTCCCTTCACCATTTCCACGTCCAACAAAAAACGAGCACCACCCATGCCCCATTTAGCCATAGATTCCGACCAAAAAAAGAGCAAACACCCATACCCCATTTAACCATCGATTCCAGCAAAAAATGAGGTGGTTGTTGAAAGGATGTGCAGGTGGTTGACGGGATGGTGGTTGTGAAAGATGTGGCGGTGGTGGTTGTTGAAGGATGGGACGGTGGTGGTTTGACGGGGTGTGGTAATGATGGTTTGACGGGAATGGTGGAGGTGGGTTGTTGTTTACGGGAATGGTGGTAGTGGGTTTGTTTTTCGGCAGCAATGGTGGTGGTAAGTTGTGGCTGGTGTGGTGGTGGTGAGGGCTACAATGGTGGTGGCTAGTGTTGTGGTGGGTTCGTTTTTCCGGGCAGTGTTGGTGGTGGTGGTGGTGAGTTACGGTTGGTGTTGTGGTGGTAAGGGCTATAATGAAGGCGACTAGTGTGGTGGTGGGTGTTCGGTGGTGGAAATGAGATGGTGGTGGTGGCGGGTGTTTAGTGATGGTAGAGGTGGAATGATGGTGGTGGGTAGGGCTGGTATATCGTGTCAGACACGACCTGTTAAAACACGAACACGGAATAGGTAAACACGAACACGACACGAAATCTTATCGTGTTAGTTTTTCCAAACACGAAACACAACCTGTTAAGACATGAAAAAACATACAAGAATATCATACAACATGTTAAGACACGAACATGAGCTGTTAAGACATGAACAAGATTTGTTGAGACACGAACACAACCTGTTAAGACGCGAACTCGCCTTGAAGAGGTGAAGTGTGGAGTCTTGGGTTGGCATATCATGTCAAGCACGACCTGTTCAGACACGAACACGAAATAACTAAACACGAACACAACACGAAAATCAACAAGTCTTATCTTGTCAACCTGTTTAAGACACGAAACCAATTAAGGGTCAAACATAAATTTGTAAAGGTTGTGTCGTTTCGTGTCTGTATTTGAAATTGCCAGCCTTAGTTATGGGTGTTCAATGGTGGAGGTGAGATGGTGGTGGTAGGTGTTCAGTGGTGGTGGTGCTTGTAGTGGTGGTGTCGGTTTGAAGTAGAAAAAGAAGTGGAGGGTTAGGTGGGACCCACAAAGATATATTGTTTTAATTAAAAAACTATTTTTGTTTTTTCATAATAAGTAAGGGTACTTTGGTCATTTAACAAGACTTAACTGGAAAACTTAACAGAGGTTAGTGATAAGGATCACCCAAGTGCAAAAATTACGAACACTAGGATCACATATGTATTATTGAAATCTCGAGACAAACTCTACAAAAAAGGGATAATTGCATATTTCCCCTTAAGAAATACTCTAAATTGCTTATTTACCCAAGCCTAAATTGAAATTGCATATTTCCCCTTCTCTGTTAAAATGACTAATATACCCTTTTTTAATTAAAAGATCCTTAATTCCTTATCACATTCATCTAAATAAGCTGCTTCTCTCCCCTTCTTTCAGTTTCAAAATGACGACTCTTCAATTTCTTCTCTCACAGGATCCCCATGGCTGGATAACATAAACCGGGCGAATCATGTTCGGAATCACGTTCGTCAAAGAGGATCAACTCTAGGATCTTAATTTTTACTCTTTCGCATGAGAACAAACTGTTCTTAGTTTATCTATTCCGATCTAAATTTCTTTACTGTAAACGAATTCAAGATCTGTCGTATTCTTTTGCATGAGTTTCAGCAGTTTAGAAATCCAATACTATTTTGATTCAACTTATTTTGCACAAGTTATATGATTAGTGATTTCCTCTTCCTTCAACAGAAACACACTCACCATTTGGAATAGAAACAGGAAGCTCATGGGAGTTTTTAAAATGATTTTCAAGGATGGAAGTCTCACAAGTTATATGATTAGTGGCTCTCGAATCTATAACCCATTTATTACCTCTATAAGGTTTACCTGTCATGTTAGCTGTCGCAACCCCCGTCCCCTATCTGTCCCGGGAACGGGCGGCCGCGAGCCAGTTTTGGTGGTATCATTTGTTTATCATTTTGGCAGCGAAAATTTCATCAGGACCGTAGTTAGGAAATATTTATCAGAGTAAATACCACACTTTTATAATATTAAGCATATTGGGATAAAACCCAAGCTTTTATTACAAACATTTTCATAGGGAAAATCCCTATTTTATTGAATAAAACATCTTCTTTTATTTAGTTAACTTTTATAGCCACTTTTTCCAAGCCTTCAGTGCTGTCCAGCTAGCTTTTAGTTGGCTTTCACATTTTGTTACCAGAAACGCGTTTAAAAACATTTTGTCAGTGGGAAATACTAGTGAGTGAATCCCAATTTAATCAAGAAGAGTTTTATCCTTAAACAGTATTGAGAGCGATTACAATGTTTATGTCTACACAATTACTCATTCAGTACTGTCAATCCTGACTTGTGGGTCATATTACACATTGGCTAACTCTTTGTCCAATGGTAACGTATTCCACATTTTGTATACAAAACCCCAACATACTGGCAGTAATTGAAGAACTACAAAGACTCAATCACTGCTTAATTACATTGTAAAACACTTAAGGTTTTGTAAAAGCAATTTACAATTAGAGATTACTCACATTGTTGTCTTAGGTTTTCTGTAAGGGTTTCCTGGTGATTATCTATAATTTACACAAATGCACACGTGTTAGTATAATAACCCTTAATATTTACATTAGTAATACTCTCCCCGAGACGACATCCCAACGACTACGTCGGGCAGAACCTCGACAGCCGTTACGGAACCCTGGATCAATCGGGCAGCGTATCTAATACGTAACCGGGGTTATAATACTTACAACGGAGTAGAAGTTCGTTAATTAGGGGGGTATTATACCCGATAATTATGTTAATTCTTCATAAATTCGAGAGAGGAAAGATTTATGAACGATTTGTGAACTGTGGCCAACGAATTCTATATATAGGGTTGTTCAGGGGGTCTGTCGCGCTCCGCATAAGATGAGAAGGGGGCTTACGCGGCCCGCCAGGGACTACGTGCCTCGGTATAGGCTTTCCGAGTCAGCCGTAGACCCCACACGCATCGGACACGTGGCGTGCTCCGGTGCGTCCTCGTATCCAGGTCGTCGCGCCCCGCGTAGGCTTGTGCTATATCCATCGCGGGCCGTGAGCGATGTTAAAAATTGATTTTTATTTTATTATTAATGATATATCGGATTTTGGGCTCGGTTTTCACATACGGGGTGTATTTTAGGATATATAGGGATATTTTAAAATATATTAGGGTGTCGAAAAATATTTAGGAGGGTTGTTGTATCCTCCCCACCTTGTTTTAGAGCTCGTCCTCGAGATCTACTGGAACAGGTGTGGATATTTCCTTTGCATTTATGATTCAAGCTCCCATGTGTATTCTGGTCCTCTTTTGGAGTCCTATTTCACTTTGACTAGAACTAATCTCTTGTGCTTAAGGTTCTTAACTTTCTTGTCTTCAATCTGTAGAGGTATTTCTACAAATTTTAACTGTTCATTTACCTCTATATCCTTAAGAGGCACTACTAGCGATTCATCAGCTAAACACTTCTTGAGATTATATACATGAAATACATCATGTATTCCTGCCATTTCCTCTGGCAGTTGTAGCTGATAGGCTACAGGTCCTATTCTTCTAATAATCTCAAAAGGTCCAACATACCTGGGGCTTAGCTTTCCCCTTTTGATGAATCTTACCACTCATTTCCAAGGAGAGACTTTTAATAACACTTTATCTCCTACTTGAAATTTCAAAGGCTTTCGTATGTTATCAGCATAACTCTTTTGTCTATCACGTGCTGCTTTCAGTCGTTCCTTGACTTGAATGATTTTGTCTGTTGTTTCTTGTACTATCTCAGGTCCAGATAATTGTTTTTCTCCAATTTCTTCCCAACAGACTGGCGTTCGGCCCTTTCGTCCATAAAGTGCTTCGAATGGTGCAGCATTGATACTTGTATGATAACTGTTATTATAAGAAAATTCTATCAATGATAAGTGATCGTCCCAATTACCTCTGAA
>JARYGA010011590.1:0-28272 GCA_030545235.1 Helianthus tuberosus | reverse complement strand
CCAGAGTTAAAGAAAGAGGTTGCAGAAGATGCACCTATCTTTGATCATTCATCAGAAGAAGAGAGTAAGGATGAAAGTGTTCATGAGGAGAAGAAACAGGTTGAAAATATTTCAGCTTTGAAGGTTGAGACGAAAGCTGATGAGAAACAGATTTCTGGGAAATGCTTAAACTGTGAAAAATCTGAGACAGACAATGCCAAACTCTTGAAGAATGTAGAGAGTTTGTCATTAGAAAACAAAAATCTTAAAAAATCAGAAAATGTTTTGAAAAATCAAATACACAATTTGGAAAATGAAAAAGTAAAAATTGAGAAAGATTTTCAAAGTCAAATAAAAATTTTAGAAGATGAGAGAGATTTGTTTGGTAAAAACAATCTTGAAAAACAAATTGCAATCAATTCTCATCTTGAAAAGATTATTCGACTTGAAAAGGAAGCAGAGTGTGCTCAAAAGAAAATCAGGGAATGGGAACAAAAGTTGAAGGTGTTTGTGAATACTTCAACTATTCCTTGTCCAAAACCTTTAAATTCAGTTCCAATAAGTGACAATGTCACAAACTTTGACAAAGTCAAAGTTGAAGATTGTGATGAGAAAACTGATGATGATATTGAAAAAAGAAAAATATTTTTGAAATTAAAAGAAAAATTTCAAGAAACAGTTCTACATTCTACTGAGAAAGGTGAATGCTCAATGCAAAAACCTGTAAAGAAGAATGTGGAACAAAAACAAAAGGATAAAAAATCGAAAAATGTTCAAAAAGAAAATAAAAGCTCATCAGTTAAATCATCCAATCGTGATAAAAACCACAAAAACTAGAAAATCAAAACTCTAAAATTGTTGGCAATAAGTGGTGCAGGTCGGATCACAGTGCTCAAAAGTCAAATCCAGCAATCAAAAGGAAAAAGGAATATCACCAAGCCAAACAGTGCTTTGATTTGAGCATTTGGATTGAAAATGGTGATTGGTACGATAACAGAGTGTGTTACAGATGCGGTTATCAAGGACACATTGCTGTTAACTGCCAAGGTTGGAGTTATGAGATGAGGAGATGCTTTAATTGCAACATCAAAGGTCATATTGCCAGAGATTGCCCAAGGAGATCAAATGAAAGATTAAGGGTTAATTCTCAGAATATAACAAAGAAATCAGTCAATGTCAAGCCCAAAGAACCTAAAGTTCAAGAAACGAAAGTGAAACTTTCTCAGGGGCAGAAAGACAGACTGAGGAAGAAGAGAAAGAAGGCTAGAGAGTATCTAGAGAAGATTTTGTCCTCGGGTTCATCTGTTGGTAAAAATAAGAGTTCTGATGAATCGACTTTCTCGATGGCAAAGTCAAGCAAGACGAATTCATTGGATACAAATTTGAGGACGAAAGAAGAAAAGAAGAAGAAGAAAATGGTCGGCGATGAATCTGATGTGTCAAAGTCAGACAAGCCACCATCAGGCGATGAATCTGACAGGTCAAAGTCAGACAAGCCATGTGCAGGCAATGAAACTGGTTCGTCAAAGCCAGAAGAGCCTGTTGTTGAGGTAAAATCTGAGAATTCAGGTTTAACAATGGATGATGAAAATTTTCCACCATTGTTGAACAAGAATTCAAAATCACCCAAGGACAGTCAGGCTTGGGTGAATCTGTTTAAATGAAAAACCTGACTTGCCGGAGATCCCAAGTTGGTAATCGTGGATCAGGAATCGGCATTATTCTGTGTATTTGATTGTGTTTTTCGTACAAGTGGTAAATCAAGGACATTAATTTGTACTTGATTTTCTACAAGTGGTTGAAGATAAAATGATGAACCACATCCCCAACTTTATAAGTGGTAAAAACAAACTTATTTTCCGGAAAAATCATTTTGATTAAAACAAACTTAAGTGTTTTGAAATCTTAATGAGAAAATGGTTTGTTAAAAAGGGAAGTTTTGATTGTTTATGCCAAGTGGATGGCGATTTGAAGTAATTCGATATCAGTTGTCATGTTATTGTACAGTTTGTTTTCAAATTTCCTAAAATGTGTTTGCATTTTAGGGGGAGTAGAAATTTTTCAGAAAATCCAAAAACATTTGAAAATTTGAAAAAGTAAAAAACATGATAAAATGAAAATGAGTTTTGTTGTCAAGAAGAGGAAATGATTGTACATAAGTGGACGATCACAACATGCTAAAGAATTGGAAAGTTAAATGTGATAAACGGTCTCACTGATGATGTGCCAGTAGGTTTTTGCACATTTAGTAGATTGTGACGAGATATAAACCTAAATTTCAAACTTGCTTATATCGTGGGGAAACATCTCTTGGATATATGGATAACCCCCGAAATCTCGTTTGAAAGATTCATTTTTCTGATATACTAGGTCTTTATACTCAGTGATATCTGGGGTATTATTCCGGGACTTCTGCTGAACGGTAGTTCTGACCTAGTCCTTGAATAATACTTTCCGCAAATGCTTGAAACATAGCATAAACCCTCAGCATGCTGATGAAACAATAAAATTGATAGTCGCTGCTGTTGTAGCTAAAAGATCCTCTAAAGGGGACATACCGAAAAAGTCGAAGCTGATATCTCTCTGCGTATACGGAAGTATCGACCTGAGATCCCTCGGCCCTCGCATTACCTAATTTATGTACAGATATCATTTGTGTCATAATTACCTGTAAGACTGAATATTGGGATCTGGATACGAGAGTATATTCTGAGGTGGGACACGTGAATAAGTTTAAGTGCTTAAGACATTAATCCGTATCTCGAAACATTTGAACTTTGTGTGAAAATTTAAGTGGACCAGTATACTGACAATCTAAGTGAATTGTTTAGAACTTAAAATGAAATGAAGCTTAACGGTGTTGGTGATTTGTCTCAGAAACTGATATGATCCTCTTACACGAACTCACAAAAATATTGTGTGTAAATATTTCTTTACTGCATTTCATTCTATTAAAAAATCCAAAAAGATTTTAGTGTATTTTAGCATAAATTTTGAAAAATTCAAAAAGATTTTCGACAACTGATGTTGGAGAGCTAATTTTCAAAATTCCGAGTGCTAAACATGATGAAAAAATGGTTTGGGAGGGTGTGTTGTGTTTGAAATGAAAATGATATTTCTGCAAGTGGTTCATCAGAGACTATAAACGTTGAATCATTTTAAAATTTGCTTTTCAAGTTATTATCAGAAAATTTATTGTGAGGTAGAGAATGTGTAGGTTTTTAAATGATAGAGAGTCAGGTTCCGATACCTGAGGAATTTATGATTTCAACATGCCAGGCTGCGATCCCAGCATATCGAAAGGGGGAGTCTGAAGACATTCAAGTAAAGATTGTTCGTGGAAAGTTTGCTGGTGATAAAAAGAGAAAGAGAGAAGATTTGAGGATTCTTACAACGTCAGACACTTCAAAGAGTTCGAGAAGACTGATAAAGACTGAAGATGCGAAGACTCGACACTTAAGACTCGTCAACATCTGAGGGGGAGTCTGTTGGAGCAGTCATCTGTCGACTAAGTCTTATATCGAGTCTCGGGATCGTTGCAGAATTGTTCAAGCATGATGTCATCATATATGATGATGACATCATATTGATGACATCACATATTGCAACTACACGTGAAATTGCATGCAAAGTTGAAATTAGAATGTTGTTTTTGTCGGTTTCGCTTCAAAGTCAAATGAGGGTTTCGCTTGAAAGTTTTTTTAGTGGGTTTCGCTTGAAGCATATTTGTCCATCTTCAAGCGAAAGCTAACCACTATAAATAGGCATTTTGTCATTTCATTTGTAACAGTTGCCAGATAGAGATACCGAGGTGCTGCCGGTTTTCCTTTCGATTGTAAACGCTGTTATATCAACACAAATCATATATGTGTGTTAAAAATATTGTTTTTTGTCGGGGTAAGCAGAATGAATTTGCAGCCATGGCAGATTTGTTCTTTTTGTTCCATTATTTACACATTTTGGCCTGTTAAAAACGATTAGGCAAGTTTTAGATTCGAGGATAATGTATCGTAGCTAATAGTACATAAGCTTAAGCCTTTGGTACAACTTATTCTTGAATTGGTGTTTTCTAAATGGGATAATAAGAGGATCTATTTCCTGTCTTCTTTAACTCAGGCATAATGATACTTCTGGAAGAAGTTATGAGGCTAAAATGGAACACTACTGTTTACATAGCTAGAAACTTGCTTGGAATCAGCTTGGTTTAGAATTCTAGCTGAACCAAACCAGCTCGGTGGGCCTGGAAGTTGGTTGAAGAGAGGGAAGGAAATTGGTGAAGAATTGTATTGAAGAGACTTCAAACCAGCTCGGTAGTGGACAGGCTGAATGCTGGAGGGAGTGGTCTGTAAGTTGGGTGGGCCTGGAAAAAGGGCATTCCTTCTGCCCGAGGAGTTTGAAAAATTATGGCTACTGGGATCTTTACTCATTTTAGTTGAGTGTTCTCCTCATGGATGTTTGGTCGTGGGATTTGGACGACTTGAAGATTTTTACTGTTAATAACTTAAAAAGGGGCTGCAAATGGTGGAGAAGGGTGTCCGTTGTTTTCTGAATGGCGGTGATCAAAGTTGGTGGTCGTCGTTATCTGGAGGACCAGTGGTGGTGGTATGATAGAGATGAAGATAGATTAGAGGGAGACAGTATAGATAGCGAGACATTGGAGGGTAACACACTATGTTGATGGATATCTATGTTATTTCTCCACGAGATCTTTATTCATCAAAAACAAAAAGCGATTTTCCTAAAATAAAATAAGTTTTAACCTTTGATCGACATGGCATACTTATTAATTCAAATTATTAGTGTATTAGTTATTCCCTGATATTATTACATTTATATACAGCGTGAACTATATATGTGTGTGTATTTCATTTTTTGTTATTTTTGTAATCTTTTCCTAAGTAGTCTCCATGTTGGGTTCTTAATTGATAATCTGACCATGTGAAGATCTAGCTCTGTGGATTTTTACTTTTTTATTTGAAATACTGAAGCCTTATTTATTATGTTGTTGTTTTGCTGTTGTAGCCCAGCCTCCCAAAGCACGTTGCTTGGGTGTTGTTTTGGTTAATAAAATGTCTCCATTAAATGTGTTAAATATATACATGTTTATCTACAATCTCTGTATGATTATGAGCAGTTGAGTTCAACAAATTCCGAGCTCTACTCGAACTCAAGTTTGGCTTTATAGCTAGACAAATTTATAGCTCGGCGAGGGTTCAAGATAGACCCGAGTTATTTGATAAGTTGACACAAATTGTGGAAATAGTCTTATGCTTACAACAAAAAACAACAATCTCCACCCATTAATTTTGGCTCTTTTAACAAGTCAAAACTTCTTGTCACTATAAAGCACAAATGACATTACCGCCCAAGATGCATGTGCAAGACGTACGTCGATCTGGAATCAGAATATATTTTGTTATCAGCAATCTGGAATCAGAATATATTTTGTTATCAGCAATGACCTCCGTAACTTTAAGCGATCTGGAATCAGTATGTTTTGTTATCAGCAATGACCTCTGTAACTTTAAGGAGTGGCACCGGATGATTTGTTGAGAATTGCAAAACACAAAAACAATACATATTCACAAGTGTGTATGGTTACTAATGGATTAGAGTGGAAATCGCTTAATCAAATGATATTAAGTCTCTCCACCATAATTAACCGAACTGATCAAGTTTCCGCTACAACATGGGGGTAATTTCACTACTTGGCATGGTTTTACTCTCCCAGCCGCAAGGCGTGCGGGTTACAACGCACAATACTTT
Source organism: Helianthus tuberosus (assembly GCA_030545235.1). Classification (NCBI taxonomy): domain Eukaryota; kingdom Viridiplantae; phylum Streptophyta; class Magnoliopsida; order Asterales; family Asteraceae; genus Helianthus; species Helianthus tuberosus. The sequence continues at coordinate 22,527 of JARYGA010011590.1, read as the reverse complement.
TGGCACAATGGGTTACAACGCACAGGTAATTTCACTACTTTTGGCACAGTTTTAACGTTGTAGCCCAGCCACGTAAATCATCTAGCTTGAGAGTTTAGGCGTTAGCGATGTTTCTGCCTTCGTAGCCCGCAGCGCAACGCGCACGGGGTAAATTTCTAGTTGTATATAAATACTATCAATTTCTAGTAAAAGAAAAGAAAAAGAAACCAATATGAAGCCACACGTGACGGGAAAACACTATTCACAAGCTTTTTGTTAATAACAAAATATTAATAATAATAATAATAATTATTATTATTATTATTATTATTATTATTATTATTATTATTATTATTATTATTATTATTATGACAAGGTATGTTGATCAAAAGGGACTGTTTGTTTACATACTTTGTCATATGTTTATAGGGTGGGATTAGTGTAAAAATGGGTAGTTTTGTGAGAAGTGTAAAAAGTGTTTTAAGCCTTTAGATCTTGTACTTAATGGTTGAGATTAAGAATGACTTAAAATGTAAATTATATTTTATATTTTATATTTTATTTTTTTTGACTAATTTGGCTAGATTAGGGGAAATATTGTCTTTTTATATTGTATTTTTAAATAAATATTGACTTTTTATATTGTATTTTTAAATAAGGAAACTGTCATCAACTTTAATGCATATGCAAGTTTCACCCATCTTTTTTGAACGTCAATAACGTTTTATACGTAGCGTTTTTTTTTAATAAATTACACCATAATAACAAGTTTTTTTTTTTTTTTTTTTTTAATATGGGTACCATATTGTTACATTATATAGATAAAAAAATTACGCATAGCATGATATGAAGCCTACTGGAATGCATGTTTAAAACATCATACGAAGAATATATACTGGACTCCAGGTGTAAAACACCATAAATGCAGGTTTAAAACACCATGCGAAGAACACATACTGGACTGCAGGTTTAAAACACCACACAATAGATTTTCGCACAGAACATAAAAGAAACCGTATTACAATGATGATGATAACTTGCGATCTTGAAGATTTATACGAGATGACAAATAAATCACAGATTCTTAAAGGATATTTAAAAAAACAAATCGGAATTCTAAAATAACTCCTAGGCGGTTATGGGAATATTTATCATTTAATTGAATTATTGAGTAAATTACTTTCTTACCCTTTTGAATTAATATAACTCAAAGACATATGTCAGTTCTACAATATTTCTCACACTTCTCACACTTAAGCCCCTTTTTACAGGATCCTCAATCTATGTTTATATAATAGATTTATTTGTCATATGTTTATATAATATATTTATACAACACAAATTGCCATATTTTATTATTTTTTTCTTCGGTTTAGGAGATTAAACTTTGCTAAGGTAAAATATGTCAGTGTTGCACACTTGCATTCCTTCAACCATTAACTTTATTAATTTATTTTTCATTTAATGTATTTCCTTAACAATATTATTTATAAGAGTAAACTTCTGTTTTGCTCCATGTGGTTTGATCATTTTAATGGTTTTTGTCTCAATCCTTTAAAAATAGTCATTTTACTCCCCGATGTTATTATGTTATTGCTAGTTTGCTCCCCAACTCTAACTCAGTTAAAATTTTTAGTTAAAAGTAAGGGTATTTGGGTAACTTTACATATGATTAATCAAAATAAAAAAAACATAATTAATTATTTACTAATTTAGAGTTAATTGCCAAAATCGTCCCTGAGGTTTAGGTACGTTTTCCATTTTAGTCCAAAATGACACTTTTGTACCAAATTGCCCCCAACGTTTGTAACTTTTTGCCATTTTCATCCAAACCATTAACATAGTTTTTTTTTCTGTTAAGTTGAGGATATTTCGATGAAACTGGCAAATATAAAACCACAAGGACGATTTTGGCAATTTACTCAAACCCTTTTTAATTTCTTTAATTTAATTATTTTTCTTACATATATAATAAAAAATAATATACATGGAGTTTTTAGAAAAAAAAATTAATAGTTTTGTCACATAATTTTTATAAATTTTCATCAAAATCACTAACTCAGTTTATTTTTTCTGTTAAGTTGAAGGATGTTTTAAATTTTATAAATTAGGACAGAAATTAATTTACAGCTTCTTTATATAAATCAATTTTATAAATAGAAAACGTTATTGGTGTGCAACACATAACAATCGATTACAACTTTTAGTATTTATTAGGTGTAGAGATAAAAAAAATTGTAAAACGTTACATATTTTTTAAATGTGTTAAGCACCTAGGAAATATGTTGGTAGAAATAAAATATTTATTTAATTAAGATTATGAGAGTAACTAACTAACACTTATTCTGAGTGGCTTGAGTAAAGAAACTTTTGGTTCATAGCATTATAATTACAATTTGGTGGGTTATTTTAAGGTTTGGTAACAATACGTTGTTTGATAGGGGGGACGGAGCCACTGGCTTCTGTTTTTCCTTAGGAGCGAATTTAAAATAGTAGAAAATGAATTACAAACTTGGTACATATGATAAGATTTTTTTATTTAACCTTTTTCAATAAGGTCACCAGCATTTTAGTTTTATAAAATTTAGAGGTTTAAGTAGATTTTACTTTTATAAAATTGATCTATATAAAAAATTAGAAATTAATTTCTGTCTTAGTTTATAAACATCCTTCGCCTTAATAGAAAAATTAACTTAGTTAGTGGTTGGATGAAAATTTATAAAAACTATGTGATAAAGCTATTATTTTTTTCATATAAAAATTGCATGTATATTCTTTTTTATTATATATGTAACAAAGTTAATTAAATAAAAGAAATTTAAAAGAGTTTGAGTAAATTGCCAAAGTCGTCCCTGTGGTTTTATATTTGTCAGTTTCATCCAAATATCCTCAACTCAACAGAAAAAATAAACTAGTTAGTGGTTTGGATGAAAATGGCAAAAAGTTACAAACGTTGGGGGCAATTTAGTACAAACATTGGGGGCAATTTAGTACAAAAATAAACTAAGTTAGTGGTTTGGATGAAAATGGCAAAAAGTTACAAACGTTGGGGGCAATTTAGTACAAAAGTGTCATTTTGGACGAAAATGGCAAAAAGTTACAAACGTTGGGGGCAATTTATATATTTATATAAACTAGAAAAGCATTCAACCCAATTCATCACCCCTATCGTTGTCTCTCTCTCTCTCTCTCTCTCTCTCTAACCTATGTAACATCCACCAGCACCGCCATGAGACACCACCACCGCCCATCCCACCAAGATACTGGAGTCGACGATGACAACTGTTGAAGGCTAAACCAGAACAGAACGAAGAAGTGTTGGTGGTATCCACCTGCTGCCACCGTAAACTCCGGCTAATCTTGTCGTCGGTTCTAGAACTGCCTATTGGACCATTTCCATCCGCCGCTAATATCACAAAACTAGGTAAGCTTCATCTTCAATATTCAAACTGGAACATAAATTGGTTCAGATCTGAAAAGGGGTAAGGGGCGGCGGCTAGGGTTTCCATGCAAAACACATTGATGATGACAATGGGGATTTAGGTTCCGGTGAAGTGGTATCCTATGACAGGGTGATGGTGGCGGTTCTGATGACAAACTTGTGAGGTGGTTGTTAGAGAGAGGAAAGATGAGAGTCGTACATAGGTCGAGGTTGTGTGAGGGGTGTTGGAAGTGAAGGTTGAAGGTGGTGGTGTGGGGATCAGATCTGCAATGGTGGTGTGACACAATACCGAACGAAGATGGTGGTGGTGGTCGGTAGGTGATGGTGGTGGTGGGTGGTGTCGGCAGGTGGTGGTTAGTGGGGTGGTGGGTAGTGTCGGTGTCGACAAGTGGTGGTTAGTGGGTGGTGTCGGCAGGAGGTAGTTAGTGGGGTGGTGGGTGGTGTCAAATTTTGTTACTAAGACCCCAAATAAAAAGTTCTAATTCCGCTAGTGGACTAAATCTCAGATAAACCAGTTAGTATTTGAGACATTTAAGGAAACGGCGGTGAAGGTGGATGTTATGAAGGGGTTGTGGTGGTTTTTTAGTCACAGAAGGATAGAAAGAAGATATGAGAGATGATAGAGAGAGAGAGTATATATTGTGTTATAGGTTTGGACTAAATGACAAGTTAGAAAAGTTTATAATGAAAATGCCAAAAATACCCCTAATTAAAAGTGAGGTTTTTAGACGAAGTTATGCAAGTGATCAAAATGACAACAAATAAGAAATTTAAGAACTTAAATGAGAAAAAAAACTATTTGAACTAAAATAACAAAATCTCATGTCCTCTAAAATAGCCTATTAAGGGTATAAGGAGTGGTTAATCACTTGAGAGTGGTAAGCTTAAAAATCAATCAATGAGAGTGTGCCACGCCATTCAATCAAAAGTGTTTAAACTATGTTGAAAAGTGTTGGCAATGGTTAGACACTTCCTGAATTGGTAAAGTTTTTTTTAATTTTTTTTAAACTAGTATATTTAATACTTAACATAATAAATGTAGAATAAATTAAGAATAACATTACATTAAATTAAAAACATTAAAATTACATTAAATTAAAAAAACAATAAAATTACATTAAATTGAAATAAATTAAACTAGTCTTCGTCGGAATCGACCAAAAGGTGGGGTAAATCTTGATTTGCGAGATGATTCATGAGATCGTTTTTTAGTCTCCAATGCGTGTCTTCATCCATCAACTCGTCCAACACCGTATCGTCTAGAGCGAGCTCGACTGAAGGATCCCGATTGTGTACCGGTGCTATCGCGATTCCGTCGTCTTTCAAAATCATGTTGTGTAAAATAATACACGTGTACACAACACTCCTAATTTTTCTAATGGTTCTTGCTCGCATCGGCCGACTCAATACACCCCATTTTGCCTTCAAAACACCAAAAGCCCGTTCGACCTCTTTCCTTGCCGCCAGTGGCGGATCTTGCCCGTTGAATGTGCCAGGGCCGAAAGACACTGGCACTAAAAAAAACCCGGGCAAGCCCGGGCCAAACATAGTATATATAAAAAATTTCGATCGAAATGCGGAAAATTAGCACTACGGCCGAAAAACTTGCCCGGGCCGTGGCCCTGCCACAACCCTATTAAGAACCGCCCCTGCTTGCCGCCTCGTGTTGCCTCTTGAATTTCTTTTCGTCTACTTCGTGAGGGTATGGGATCGACTTCACAAACACGGACCACGCAGGGTAGATTCCATCCATGAGCAAATAACCACGTTTGTATAAATGGTTGTTAACGTAAAATGGACATTTTGGCGCGGTTCCATTCCGTTCTGTTAAAAATAACGGAGATTGTTGTTGCACATTGATATCGTTTTGTGAACCCGGTGGACCGCAAAAAACATGACAAAACCATAAATCTTGAGATGCAATCGCTTCGAGCATAACAGTCGGGTATCGGTGATGTCCTCGCATATATTGGCCTCGATACTCTGTGGGATAAAATCGCCAAACGAAATGGGTGCAATCAAGGCTACCGAACATACCTGGAAGGTGATGTTTTTCCTCATGAGCTTCATATAAAAGTGGCATGTCGTGGCTTGTCGGTCTACGTAAGAACTCGGGAGCGTATATTTTGCAAACTGTGTCGCAAAAATATTCTTGGCACTCACGGGAAGTTCTTTCGGCCATATGCAAGTACTCGTCGTTCGCGTCTAGAGTGTTACCAGTTGCGAGCTGTTTAATAGCCGATGTCACCTTTTGCAACGGCGTAAAGCCCTTCCTACCTCGCGCATCGAGGGCCTCTTGAAACCACGAGTCGTTCGCTGCCACGTCGCTCACAATTTTTAGAAACAAACGTTTCGACATACGGAACCTATGACGAAAAATATCGTCGTTGTATTTCGGGTCTTCGGCAAAATAATCCGCCATGAGTGTCTCATGCCCCACCTCACGTTGACGTTCAATATATCTCCTTCGGTTAGATGTGCCCGTGTCTTGAAATTCGGCGTCTTCGATGAGATTTCGGAAAAAAAGAATGTTACTATCGGATGAATCGTCGCTACTATCGGGTGGGAAAAATAACGAGAGTTCATCCGCCATTTTGTTTTGTAATGATTGGGTAAATGTTTGGTATTTTTGGTTTGGTTGGGGTATAAATTTGAATGTATTTGAGTATGATTTATGTTAGGTATTTATAGTTTAATTTTAAAAAGAAAATATATTTTTTTAAACGGCTATATAGCCGTTGCAAACTCCCAACGGTCAAAATTTTGGTCCTTTGTCGATCGGTAACCAAACACCGAATACCAAGCTTCACCGCGCGGTAATCTTGACCGAATACCAAACTCATTTTGCATTTTGCCGAACCACTTTGCTGCACACACCGTATCCCCTATTCTTGACCGAAAGTCTATTTTATTACGATCCCAATTAATAGATCATGGTTCCCCCAACGAAAAACAATAACGATCACTATATAAACAAATTATGCAGAAAGCACCCCCAAAGATTCATGCTATGACAAAACAGTCCTTCACTCTCCTTTCCCGCCACCTTCCCTTCACCGTCGGCAACACAACTTACCCCACTAGCACATCATGGAACACCCACTTCCGGGAGCTAACCAAACACGGAAACTACCAACAATCCCTCACTCTCTACCGCCATATGCTCCGGTCCGGTTCGACCCCAGACGCCTTCACTTTCCCGGTCCTCCTCAAGTCCTGCGCCCTCCTATCTCTCCCAATCTCCGGCACCCAGCTCCACTGCCACGTCATCAAAACTGGGTGTCACTCAGAACCTTTTGTACAAACCGGTTTGATATCCCTTTACTCGAAATGTTGGTTAATTGAAGATGCACACCAACTGTTCGACGAAAGTCCTTACTCGCAGAAACTTACAGTTTGTTACAATGCACTTGTTGCTGGGTATACCCGGAACGATAGGTTTGTTACCGGGTTTGAATTGTTTTGTCGTATGCGGTTGTTGGGTGTTCGGGTTGATGCGGTTACCATCCTTGGTTTGATTCCGGGTTGTAATGATCCCGGACGGTTGTTGTTTGCGGAGTCTTTACATGGGTTTGTGACGAAATGTGGGTTGGATAATGACTTATGTGTTGCGAATTGTTTGCTTACGATGTATGTTCGGTGTGGGTCGAAAGAACTTGCGAGACAGTTCTTTGATTGGGTACCGGTTAAAGAGTTGGGTACTTGGAATGCTATGATTAACGGGTATGCGCAAAACGGGTATGCAACCGAAGCGTTGGAGCTTTATCGGGAAATGGAGTCGTCGGGTTTGGATCCTAACCCGATAACGCTTGTTGGTGTGCTATCGTCTTGCGCACACCTCGGTGCGCAAACGATCGGTGTAGACGTAGAAAAGAAGATACAAAGCAGTAGCTTTAAAGAAAATATTTTCGTGAATAATGCTTTGATAAACATGTATGCTAGATGCGGTAATCTAACAAAAGCCCAAGAAATTTTTGATAGCATGGTAGAAAAGAATCTAGTATCATGGACTGCGATCATAGGCGGGTATGGTATGCACGGCGATGGTGAAACCGCAGTCCATCTTTTTAACGAAATGATACAGGCCAGCATTAGGCCTGACGGGCCGGTTTTTGTCAGTGTCTTGTCTGCGTGTAGTCATGCAGGATTAACTGATATCGGGTTGGGTTATTTTGATTCAATGAAGATAGAATACGGGTTAAAACCCGGCCCGGAACATTACTCGTGTGTTGTGGATCTTTTGGGCCGGGCGGGTCGGCTTGATGATGCTCAAATGATTATTAACAAAATGCCGATGGAACCCGATGGTGCGGTTTGGGGAGCGCTTTTGGGTGCTTGCAAGATTCATAAAAACGTTGACTTAGCAGAGTATGCGTTTGATCGTTTGATTAAGCTCGAGCCTACTAACATTGGGTATTACGTTTTGTTGTCGAATTTATACACGGAAGTTAACGATACGGAAGGTATTTTACGCGTGCGGGTTATGATGAGAGAGAAAAGGCTAAGGAAGGATCCGGGTTATAGTTATGTTGAACATAAAGGAAGAACTCATCTATTTGTAGCTGGTGATCATAATCATCCACAAACAGATGAGATTTACGCGATGCTGAATCGACTCGGTGATTTAATAGATGTTAGTAGTGGGGATATGGTTCATAGTGAAAGATTGGCTATAGCGTTTGCGCTTTTGGTAACTGAAGTCGGGCAGGATATTCTTGTGATAAAGAATTTACGGGTTTGTGGAGATTGTCATGTGTTTATAAAGTTGGTTTGTAAAGTTGTAGACAGGCTGTTTATTATTAGAGATCCGACCCGTTTTCACCATTTCAAAGATGGTGTTTGTTCATGTAAAGATTACTGGTGACTTAATTGATTATTGTTTTCGTACCTTGTGTTTCAAATGGTTTGCATATGAGTGTTACGCATCGGGTCAAGTTGACCCGTAACCACTTCTTTGTCAGTTTACTACGGCATGCGGGAATCATTGGCCTCCATTGACCAGTTCTTGTGCTTCAACAGTGTTTGTACGGTGAAATGAGAATGAAAATAGATTTTGAAACCCATCTCCCTAAATTTGTTGGTTTGATACCCATTTTTAAAACCCTACCGTATTTATAAAGAGAACTTTCGATTTGTGAATGAAAATGAGAACTGATTTAAGGATTTAGGAACAAAACAAATGATGCACAGAAGCATCGATTTATTAACAGATTTGCATTGCTCAGATATACTTTGGAGACTCTAATAAACGGAATAGTAAGCCTCTATGTATCCTTTTCGATTTTGTGACTTCTTTCTTTTGAATATGTATTCATTTCGATTTTTATCTTTTGAATATGTATTCTGTTTGATTTTATAATTGAATCAAGTTAAATGGACGAATTCCGCTTTTGCTTTGAACTGAATCAAGTTTAATTAAATCTGTAAGTTATATTTTTTAATTTGTGGTTTCTGTAATTCAAAATTTCTGTTCTAGGAGCTAGTGAAATTTTTGTAATTTGCAGATTTAACTGGATTGGTCGTTTGTTTATTTTATCGTTATGTATTTGATCATTGAAGATGTTAAGCATTGGAGGGATGAATCTTTTTGTGTTGTTTGGTTGCTGCATCACTGCAGTAGGTATCAGTTGCAGATAGGATGCCATCTAAACTGAAGCAGCTGTAAATTGTAATCTATGGCAGGTTAGGCATAACAGTATTTACAAGAGCCGCAACTATTACAAAGTGCAGTGAGTTATCTAAACAGTTGTTCTACACTCGTCTCGCCAGGTTAATACTATGTTTACATTTGAGCTTGTGATAATATGCCTAACTATGTTTACATTTGAGCTTGTGATTATTAAAACAATGCGGATGGAACCCGATGATGCGGTTTGGGGAGCGCTTTTGGGTGCTTGCCAGATTCATAAAAACGTTGACTTAACCGAGCATGCATTTGACCGTGCGATTAAGCTTGAGCCCACGAACATCGGGTATTATGTTTTGGCAGTTTTGTTGTCGAATTAATACACGGAAGTCAACAATATGGAAGGTATTCTACGCATGCGGGTTATGATGAGAGAGAAGAGGCTACGGAAGGATCCGGGTTATAGTTATGTTGAACACAAAGGAAGAACCCATCTATTTTTAGCTGGTGATCATAATCATCCACAAACAGATGAGATTTACGCAATGCTGAATCGACTCGATGATTTAATAAATGTTACTAGTGGTGACATGGTTCATACTGAAAGATTGGCTATTGGGTTCGCGCTTTTGATAACTGAAGTTGAGCAGGATAGTCTTGTGATAAAGAATTTACGGGTATGCGGAGATTGTCAAGTGTTTATAAAGTTGGTTAGTAAAGTTGTAAGTTGGGTTAAACAATCAAATTTTGGATCCCCGACCCAACTAGGAAATTGTGTTCCCATGTAGTACACAATCTTAAGGCTTTTCAACTTCTCAAAAGGCCTCAACTCTCCAAGTATTTCATATTCAGTTTTACCATTCCGAGAATCATCAAAGACATCACTCCATTCCATTCCAATTGCCTCCTTCGCATGTAGTAATGCATCTTTAACTTTGTGCAACCCCTCAATGTAAAGTTGACCTCGAAGATGCAACAGACCCTTCAAATCGGATATTCTATACTCACCAACCTCTAATAATGAATCTGGATAGAGGTTTTTTTTTTTTTTTTTGAATGGTAACTTTCATTAACAAAAAACCCCAGACTACCCACAAACCGGGCAGGCCGAAACAGACCAAAAACTACATATTCACAAATTTACACCAGTCATCCCACGTAACACCTTTATGACGCGATCTATTAACGAACCAAAGGTAACTAACTGCTTTAACTTGACTAAAAATATTTTCCACTCTAACCAATTTGTTCGAGAACCTCGCTTCATTCCTTGCCTTCCAGATACTCCAACAAGCCATGATGATTATACCTTTAAACGCCTCGCTAGCCCAACCCAATAACCCCGAATGTATATGCCACTCTAAAAGATCTCTGAAGGAGAATACCAGGAAAGTAGGAGTGTTGCACCAGTTTTCTATAAGAGAATACCAGGAGAGTTTGAAGACCCGTCATTCCACCAATACCTAGCAGCATCTTGTTTAATCGTGGAGTATCACTAATGTCAAGATGCCGCAAGTTTAGTAACTTTACCAAACTATTTGGCAAGCTAGATAAGTAATAACATCCTGACACCAACAAGCTCTATAGATTTAGAAGGTCACCGACTTGTTCAGGTAAACGTGCAATCTCAGTGTTGGAAAAATTGAGGTACCGCATATGCTTAAGACTACCAATGGAATCATTGAGGTACCGCAAACTTTGAATCTTACAACTGTGTTCGATTTTAATACGTTTAATCCATGAATCTTGTATTCTAAATTATCCGTAGTCGGTCAGACTCGTGGGAACGACTCTGAATTAAGACTATTCTGACTTTGGACTCAAAGAGTTGACTTCCAAATTCACATACCTCATTAAGAATGACGTTGGATGTAACTCGCATCAAATCATCTTCATGGATTTTAGTCATAAAATGCTTTGATATTGGTATACTCATTTTTGTATCCTTAGACCTGAGATACATATTAGAACTTTCGTTTACCAAGGATTATTCTTGATTACTGTCAACCGCTGTCGCGTAACTGCCAGTCATAAAAACTATAATTGGGAATAGTTCTGAAGTTCAGTGGGAGTTGTATGTAGTGAATAAGGGATTCTGTACTCTTACATGATATGTAACAGTTAGACATTGTGGCGCCCTCGTTGATTCAAACTGGTGAAGTGTAAGGCCTTACCCTTCGGACCACTTTGAATTTTGATCGAGAACAATAATAATTGAACACCATATGAGAATGAACTTAATCCATGTCTCGTTGATTCAATTGATGTCTTTTACGGAAAGGATGAATGACAACAATTACCATAAGTCTATTGGCTTGCAATAGTAAGTTGTTACTAATAGCAAGGTGTTTTGGTTAATGACTTTAAAGTGTCATAACTTGTTGGGGGCAGCCATGTGCAGCTAGAGCACCGCTGACTGTCTGCGTTGAGGATTTTATCGAAGGCCGTCCAAGTGGGAGATTGTTAGATTTATATGTACGGGTTCGATAAGTTAACGCTGCTGACCGAGCTATGACCCGTAAGAGTTACACCTTGGGCAACGAACATTAAATCCACTTAATTCGATTAACTGGTGATCACGAACAATTAAAGGAACTTTTTATATTGGGCTTCGGGACTAAGAGATAATTAGGGGTGTTAACCTAAATATATATATATATATATATATATATATATATAGGGAGAGGATCATGAGAAAACTAGATATAAATGAGAAAACCAAAAAACTAACCTAAAAATCACTAAAAAGGAGGGGAGAGACTTTTAATGAAGGAGGGGGAGACTTTTAATGAAGGAGGGGTAAAATTGAAAAAAAAAATATATAACTTTTCAAACATTTCCCATTTCTCCATACGTTATCATTTTAAAACAAAAATTGCACCATAAGATCACAAATTTTTGTAGCTTTCATTCAAGTATATTCGAGCATATTTTTTATGACATAAAAAAAGATTTATGGTGTCGTCTTGTTTTCAATACTATTATTATAGTAGTGCACATGTGCAATATAACATGTACTACAATTGCATTACATGCTTAAAATTAGCTTTTTGAGTCTAGTTTAGCTTTTAGGGTTAGTTTTTTTGGAGATTTAGGATTAGGATTATGTTTTTTGGTGTGGGGGGAGGGGGGTTTAGGTTTTTTTTTTTGGGGGGGGGGGGTGGGGGGGTTTAGGTTTTTTTCGGGTTTATGTTTAGGGTTTAGTTTTAGGTTTTCGGGAGGGTGGGGGTGGGGGGGTTTAGGTTTTTGGGGGGTGGGGGGGTTAGGCTTTTGGTGGGAGGGTGAATTTAGGTTTTTGGGGGGTGGGGGTTTTAGGTTTTGGGGGGGTGTCGGTGGGGGTGTGTTAAGTGGTTTAAGCTTTATGTATTAGTGCACATGTACAGTACAACAAAAAAAAAAGTTTTTTTTTTTTTGAAATTTTTTTTCCATAAATAAAAAGTAGCGATTTTTCTAAAAAAAAATTGTAAAAAAAAAAATTTGGTATGTTTTTAGGTTTTTTTTTAGGCTTTTTTTGTTAGTTTTTTTGTTTTCTCATTTAAACTAGTTTTCTCATGATCCATTTATTATATATATTTTAGGTTTATCTTATTAGTTGTCCTCCATTTTATCTCTTGTCCATTATTGCCTTTTGAGTTGTCCTCTGCTTTCTCCACTCTCTAGAAGTTGTCATGCCACCTTTTGAGTTGTCGATATGGTGCTCCATGAGAATTATACAAAGTAGGAAACTTAAAGCTTTAGCAGAGGCTCTAAAACTAAAAGGATATTCACTTTGTCCAAGTGAGAAACCAATCATAAAGAAAAGATCGAAAACATTGCTGCCACTTCTCAAAGTGCTACCAACCTTTTCTTTTCTTTTGTGTTGTGACGACCGGCCAAGCCAAAGCTACGCCACTCGGTTCGTGTGCGTGTCTAGCACTCGTTCGTTGTACCTCGGCGTCTCACACGGTTATTATTAACCAAAAGGGTATATTTTTCTCATCGGTAGATTAATAATTATGTATACCGTGTTTGCATGTTTGTAATCATGATCCTGTTCGGTTCATTTTTGGTGTTGATTAATATTTATTCCGCTGCGTTTATTAATTACCTATTTAATTAATAATATATATCAAACCCGTTTTGATAAAAAGAAAAAATTGATCACCACTGAATCCCAACAGTGGTATCAGAGTCACGCTTACAACATGCAAATCGGTACCGGTCTTTTAACCGGAATTAGAACACAAACTTTAATTTTTTTAAAGTTTCTGATCTAAATAATTTTAAGGGCAACTTTAATTTTGGTCAATATTTTATTTGTTTTGCTTGACCAAAAGATTGCCCGATATATTTTGTGATTGTTGTAGAATATGTAAATCTGGCCCGACCTTATTTTGTGATTGTTGTGGAATATGTATATCTGGCCCGACCTTGTTTTGTGGTTGTATATATTATTCGGTTTTGTTATTATTATTTTTTTTTGGCCACCTTGATGGTTCAAAGTTGTAATAGATAGGGTTTCTTCCTTTATTGTATTTTGTAAAATATTGTAATAAACGAAGACCCGGAGACAAAAACTGAAGACGCTAAACAGGAGTCATGAAGTCAGTGGGAGTTGCTTGAGACGACCGGATGCACTCAAGTCCATCCTTGTGGTTGTTTGTGTGTTGTGACCCCGTGACCCGTTTGATCTTGCTAAAAGGCTCTAGCAAGATCGAACAATTTATGGCCATATAGATTTACATATTTATCTTGCTATTGTGGTTGTTTTTTTTATCTTATAATATGTTATAACATAACCAACCTAAATACCAACATGATTTTAAAAGGAGTTTTAAAATATTGAAACAATCACATTAAAACAAGTTCTAAATTGTTTTACAACTTGTTAGAATTTTGTTAAAAACAAAGTTTGTTTATAAAACAAATAATAACCAATTAAGTTTTTGCAAATTATACTAGATTTAATCTTCATAAACTATTAACTTAATAGATTCTATTAACTCAAAATTGGTTGTATAAGTCGCGACAAACTTAGTTTTAATAGGTTATTTAAAAACTAAGTGTCCTGAGAGATGAAAGGGTTCATCAAGATGTCACGACTAAAATATATACTAAAATTGGGTCTTGCGACCCTATTTGGTAAACATTAAAATTAACCCATAATTAAAATCTATAGTCTATGCCATCCTATCACAAGCTACACTTGGAACGTAATGCGAACCATCAGTGTTTGGAGCCACAGCACCGCACTTGATGTCTAGATTATCCTTCCAAGGTGCAAGGGTTTCGTTGACACACCCGGCCCTTCCACAAGTACCTTCTTTTAGGACGACTATTACTTTTTCTTTTCTCATCACATGCTCCAGCTATCTTGAAAGTAAAAGTCGGCATAGATGAGGCTAAACGTATCAATGCATAAGACAAGAGCTGTCTTAACAGCCTCATACCCGAGAGTTGTGCAATTCTCACAATTGACACTCGTTGTCAGTCTGCCTAGTCACTTAGTAAAGTGTATGCCACAGCTGCCTTTAATACTGACCTAGCCAGATTCTCATTCCTTGTTCTAATTACTGTAATGGGTCATTAATTAAATAAGGAAATATATATTGAAAATACTAATTAAATAATTTTTTGCTTAACAGATGTCATATGAAAACAACTCCTCTTTTGCTCTCAAATCCATACTTGAGAAAGATAAACTAAATGACACCAATTTTCTTGAATGGCACCGCAACTTGAGAATCGTTCTCAAGATGGCAAAAAGGCTTTATGTTTTGGAAACCCCGATCCCAACCGCACCCGAGAACAACACTGTGGTTGCGAAGAAGGCTTTCGACAAACATAAAGAAGATGCCATGGAAGTTGCTTGCCTCATGCAAGCCACCATGTCCCCAGATCTCCAAAAGAATATGGAAGACTTGAATGCTTTTGACATGATTGAGCAACTCAGGGGCATGTTCCAGAAACAAGCCCGTCAGGAACGCTATAACACCATGAAACAGCTTATAAGCTGTAGAATGCAAGAGGGTTCCTCAGTTAGTGCTCATGTTCTCAAGATGAAAGGCTACATCGATCAATTAAACAAACTTGGTTATCCTCTCCTAGATGAGATGGCTGTTGACTTCATTCTCAACTCTCTTTCCAGTCACTATGATCAATTTGTTATGAACTTTAACATGAATGACTGGGTAAAGACAGTGCCAGAGCTGCATGGGATGCTCAAAACGGCAGAGATGAACATTTCCAACAAAACAAACCAAGTGTTAATGGTTCGATCTAGTGGTGTTAAGAAGCCCAAAACAAAGAAAAAGTATTCTAACAGCAAAGGCAAAGGAAAAACTCCCGTTGCTGCCAAACCTGCCACCAACAAGAGTAAGCAAGCTGTGAAAGCCCCTCTTCCAGAAGAGCGGCAATGCTATGAGTGTAACAAGATGGGGCACTGGAAACGTAACTGCCCCGAGTATCTTGCCAGACTCAAGGTGAAGAAGGCTAATGGAGAAGGCACTTCTTCAGGTATTCTAATATATGTTATTGAACTTTTCACTGTTTCTAGCAACACATGGGTATTTGATACCGGATGTGCTTATCACATCGTTAATGTCTTGCAGGAGCCTGAGAAGTGGAGGAAACTGAAACCAGGAAGCATGGAGCTAATTGTTGGCGATGGAAATAAAGTCCCAGTTCTAGCAACTGGCACATTTAATCTTACATGTCCTTCTGGTCTTATTGTTGTTTTAAACAATTGTCTTTTTGCACCTGGTTTGACTAGGAACATCATTTCAGTTTCGTTGTTGTTTGAACAAGGTTTTAAGTACGCTTTTAATGGTATTGCTATTTCTGCCTACTTGAATAATATCTTTTATTTTGAGGCTAAACCTTGAAATGGTATTTATGAGATAAATGTTCAATCTGACAATAATATATATAATCTTTCTAAACGCAACAAAGCTGGTATTAATGAAACATTTCTATGGCATTGTAGACTTGGCCACATAAGTAAGACACACATAAAATGGCTCCAATCCGAGGGGATTCTTGAATCCACTGGACAAGACTCCTTTAATGATTGCGAATCTTGCTTAGCTGGCAAACTCACAAAGCGTCCCTTCACTGGTATTGGTGAATGGGCCAATGGTCTGCTAGGACTCATTCACACTGATGTATGTGGCCCTTTCAGAACCATGACAAGGAACCATGAAAGATACTTCGTTACTTTCATCGACGATTATAGTCGATATGCTTATGTCTATCTTATGAAGCATAAGCATGAAACTTTTGAAAAGTTCAAAGAGTTTCAAAACGAAGTAGAAAACCAACTTACTAGAAAGATAAAAATACTTTGATCAGATCGAGGTGGCGAATACCTCAGCTTAGAGTTCCTCAATCATCTCAAAGAGTGTGGAATAATTTCAGAACCCACTCCACCTGGCACACCCCAACTTAATGGCGTGAGCGAAAGGAGAAATCGAACCCTACTTAATATGGTTCGATCGATGATGTGTAGAACTAACTTGCCTCACTCCTTTTGGGGTTATACTCTTATGACTGCCGCCCGCATTGGCAATCTAACTCTGACTAAAAAGGTAAACAAAACTCCATATGAGATATGGCATGGGTGTAAACCCAATTTGGAATACCTTAGAGTATGGGGATGTGATGCATACATCACAAGTGATTCTGATGATAAGCTCGATCCTCGAGGCGAAAAGGTTGTTTTCGTCGGGTACTATAAAAGAAGCGGATATTATTTCTACCATCCTGATGCAAATGTTATTTTCATCAAAAGGAAGGGGCACTTTCTCGAAGAAGAACTTCTTAATCGAGGAACTGGAAATAATGTGGTTGATCTTGAAGAAATTCGAGAACCAACAACAACCGCTGATGAAGTCGGAACGTCTGAACAACAAGAAATTGTTGCTGATGAGTCAGACATGAACACAGGCGTTCGTAGAAGTAGTAGGACTCATAAAGAACCTAACAGATACCTTTGGCATCTCGAGGGTGCTCAAGTCTTGGTAGTAGATGAGTCTAATGACGAACCTACTAACTACAAATCTGCTATCTTAGATCCTGAATCTGCGAAATGGCTGGAAGCCATGAATGCTGAGATGCAATCTATGCGTGATAATCAAGTCTGGGACTTGGTTGAGCTACCCCCCGAATCTCGGGCAGTAGGGAGCAAATGGATTTCAAAAGAAAAACCGATATGCATGGAATTGTACATACCTATAAAGCATGGCTAGTTGCGAAAGGTTTCACTCAAACTCAGGGTATTGACTATGATGAAACCTTCTCGCCCGTTGCTATGATCAAATCGATCAGGATATTACTTGCCATAGCCGCGTACTATGACTACGAGATATGGCAAATGGATGTCAAAACCGCTTTTCTTAATGGGCATCTCTCTTAAGATGTCTATATGGTTCAGCCTGAAGGTTTTGTCGATCCTAAATATCCAAGTAGGGTGTGTAAGCTGAATAAGTCCATTAATGGACTCAAACAGGCATCTCGTAGCTGGAATCTTCGTTTTGACCAGAAGATCAAAGAGTTTGGTTTTGTCAAGAATGAAGATGAGCCTTGTGTTTACAGAAAGGCTAGTGGGAGCACTATATCATTCCTCATCTTGTATGTGGATGATATACTGATTATTGGAAACAGCGTCCCTATGCTTAACGAAGTTAAACACCATTTGGGAACTTGTTTTGCAATGAAAGATCTTGGAGAAGCAGCTTATATTCTAGGAATCAAGATCTATAGGGATAGATCTAAGCGACTTCTTGGGCTAAGTCAAAGTACATACATAGACAAAACGATGACACGCTTTAAGATGGAAAACTCCGAGAAAGGAGGTGTTCCTATGACTAAAGGGACTGTGTTGGACAAATCACAATCTCCTTCAACGGACATTGAAATTAAGCGAATGGAAGCAGTTCCATATGCTTTAGCGATTGGTTCTATCATGTATGCTATGTTATGTACTAAACCTGACGTCTCGTATGCTCTAAGCATGACTAGTCATTATCAGCAAACTCCTGGCATCGCCCATTGGACAGCTGTCAAGAACATTCTTAAGTATCTAAGAAGAACTAAAGATATGTTCTTAGTATTTGGAGGAGTAGAAGAAGAGCTCACTGTAAGATGTTACACTGATGCCAGTTTTCAAACTGACCGAGATGATTCTCGCTCACAATCAGGTTTCGTATTCACTCTAAATAGAGGAGCTATCTCATGGAAAAGCTCCAAGCAGAGTGTGGTGGCGGATTCAACCACCGAATCTGAATATATAGCCGCATCAGGCTACTTGGATGAAGAAATTCATAACCGATCTCGATGTGGTTCCTAGCATTAAGAAACCCATCGAGATATTCTGTGATAACACAGGTGCTATTGCTCAAGCCAAAGAGCCCAGGTCTCATCACAAGGCCAAGCACATTCTAAGAAAGTTCCACTACATACGGGAAATTGTGGAACGTGGAGACATCGTAATAAGCAAAGTAGACACAGATCAAAACCTAGCAGACCCGTTCACTAACCCCATGACTCAGGACAAGCATGATCAGCACATGAATGCTATCGGGCTTAGATTAGCTAACAGTATGTTTTGATTTAGTATTTGGATGTACGAACATTCAAACAGTTGTACCTTTTGAATTCACCTTTGATTTACTGGTTAAATGCAAACTTTGAATCTTACAACTGTGTTCGATTTTAATACGTTTAATCCATGAATCTTGTATTCTAAATTATCCGTAGTCGGTCAGAATCGTGGGAACGACTCTGAATTAAGACTATTCTGACTTTGGACTCAAAGAGTTGACTTCCAAATTCACATACCTCATTAAGAATGACGTTGGATGTAACTCGCATCAAATCATCTTCATGGATTTTAGTCATAAGATGCTTTGATATTAGTATACTCATTTTTGTATCCTTAGACCTGAGATACATATTAGAACTTTCGTTTACCAAGGATTATTCTTTGATTACTGTCAACCGCTGTCGCGTAACTGCCAGTCATAAAAACTATAATTGGGAATAGTTCTGAAGTTCAGTGGGAGTTGTATGTAGTCGATAAGGGATTCTGTACTCTTACATGATATGTAACAGTTAGACATTGTGGCGCCCTCGTTGATTCAAACTGGTGAAGTGTAAGGCCTTACCCAAACTTACTGTGTGTTTGTTCGGACCACTTTGAATTTTGATCGAGAACAATAATAATTGAACACCATATGAGAATGAACTTAATCCATGTCTCGTTGATTCAATTGATGTCTTTTACGGAACGGATGAATGACAACAATTACCATAAGTCTATTGGCTTGCAATAGTAAGTTGTTACTAATAGCAATGTGTTTTGGTTAATGACTTTAAAGTGTCATAACTTGTTGGGGGCAGCCATGTGCAGCTAGAGCACCGCTGACTGTCTGCGTTGAGGATTTTATCGAAGGCCGTCCGAGTGGGAGATTGTTAGATTTATATGTACGGGTTCGATAAGTTAACGCTGCTGACCGAGCTATGACCAGTAAGAGTTACACCTTGGGAAACGAACATTAAATCCACTTAATTCGATTAACTGGTGATCACGAACAATTAAAGGAACTTTTTATATTGGGCTTCAGGACTAAGAGATAATTAGGGGTGTTAACCTAAATATATATATATATATATATTACTATATATATTTAAGGTTTATCTTATTAGTTGTCCTCCATCTTATCTCTTGTCCATTATTGCCTTTTGAGTTGTCCTCTGCTTTCTCCACTCTCTAGAAGTTGTCATGCCACCTTTTGAGTTGTCGATATGGTGCTCCATGAGAATTATACAAAGTAGGAAACTTAAAGCTTTAGCAGAGGCTCTAAAACTAAAAGGATATTCACTTTGTCCAAGTGAGAAACCAATCATAAAGAAAAGATCGAAAACATTGCTGCCACTTCTCAAAGTGCTACCAACATTTTCTTTTCTTTTGTGTTGTGACGACCGGCCAAGCCAAAGCTACGCCACTCGGTTCGTGTTCGTGTCTAGCACTCGTTTGTTGTACCTTGGTGTCTCACACGGTTATTATTAACCAAAAGGGTATATTTTTCTCATCGGTAGATTAATAATTATGTATACCGCGTTTGCATGTTTGTAACCATGATCCTGTTCGGTTCATTTTTGGTGTTGATTAATATTTATTCCGCTGTGTTTATTAATTACCTATTTAATTAATAATATATATCAAACCCGTTTTGATAAAAAGAAAAAAATGATCACCACTGAATCCCAACAAGTGGAACCTCTGTGATATTATAATTAGCTAGGCTTAACACCCTTAGGAATTGCAAGCGGGGAAGTAGTTCTATAAGAACCTTGTTAGAAACATAGAAAAATGTATCCCAACTACATAACCTTGTAACCTACATGGCCAATAAAGTTCTCAGCCGTCTAGCTCTGTGTAGTGCCTTGAACTTTTTGTATGCCCCGTATTGTTCACGGATAAATGAAAGGTGGTGGAATTTCTCCAGAATTTCATTCCTATCGTAAACATCTAGCATAAAAAAGAATTCTTGTGCAACACTCATAGCCATGTCGTTTATTAATCATGCATTTTATATCATGATTTATCATTTGGTGAATGCAGAAAAATGAGCTTGACACTAGTACTTCAAAACACACCTGACCAAAGCTCTCCGTCGATTTGTCTCCATATGGTTGATATAGAAATGACGCTTCACTTTCATATCATTGTACAAAAGTTGGGCAAGAGTGGTTTTACCAATCCCAGTCGTACCAACTATGGACACTACGGTTACGTTTTAAGTCGGACTACTTAAAGATTCCCTTCCCAGCAACATCTCCAACAATGCCTCTTTATCACCTTCCCAACCTATAAATTTGGATTCGTCAATTAGTGATTTTCCTCTAGTCGTCTACTTGCAATATTTGACCTTTCAACATTATCATTCAATCCCAAATTTTTTTCTCCTCGATGAGATCACGCAATTTGGTAGTAACTCCTTCTATCTTATAACTCATCTTACGACCATACTTAAGAGCATGAAATTTGGTTGGAATGAACTTTAATACCTTACTCGTGTTGTTGTTGGTGGTGGCATAAAATTCTTGATTCAACTGGCGTCGCATAGCTTCCGTGGCTAAATCATCGAGTATATCGTCTATCTCATATGCCAAATGCTGGAGTTTGTTTAGCCACAGTTGAACGGATCTATCTCTTATGTTCTTCTGACCTGCATCCACCAGCACAGCTTGGATCTGTGTCAAAGTGTTACTCCATTTGTTGAGCTCATAATAGAGTCCTGCAGATCAAGCGAGCCTGATCAAGTCAGCAGAGGCTAGCTTTTCAAACAACACATTGATGAACGCTCCAACAAAGAGTTCAGCAATAGCCATTTGAAATATGAAAATGGAAAGATGGTTTGTTTTTTTGGTGGGTTTAGATTTCAGAGAATGTTTGGGAGATGATTACTTATTGTGGTAGTTGAAAACAAGGTAATCGCTTATTGTAAAATAATCGAATTTTACATGAAAATTTCTGCATACTTACACCTAGCGACAAGTATCTTGATCATTATATGATACAATGTATAATGTCTTGATGCTTTTGTCTTGTAAAAATAGTCCAACTTTACAGATTATTTATATGTTAATTTAGAGGTCTTGTGTTTGTTAGGATCCTGCAGGCCAATATGCTTAAGAGCCTTGTTTAAATTAAAAAAATATATATTTATTTATTTATTTACTGTTTGGGATGCGGACCTACCAACCTCACTTGATGGCAAATGCGGTATCCTGTTTTGACGATGGTCTCCGAAAGGCTATTGAAGACATTGTTGTTTGCGGGGGGCCCTACTTTGGTGAACTTCAGTGGCGTTTGGCATCTTTGCCGATGCGCCTGGGTGGATTGGGCCTCCTCTCAGCTTGGGATGTTGGAGTTTATGCTTTTGTGGCGTCTAGAGCTCAGTCGTGTGTATTGCAAGATCACATCCTCCGGAACAGTGGGGTTGTTAAGCTTGACGTAGACTACCAACAGGCCCTCGAGTATTTAAGTGTCTCTCTTCCAGACTTTGACATTGTCGGTTTCTCTAATATGGACACCGCCCCCCCAAAGCCACAAAAAACTTTGGCGAATGCTCTATTTGAGAAAATCGCTCGGAATCTGGGAGAAACACTTGATCTGTCTCCCCACCAGAAGGCGGTGATTGAGTGCTTGAAAGGCCCCCATGCGCAAGACTTTTTTACTGTTATCCCGATAGAGGGGCTGGGGCAATGCATGTCGGCTGTTGAGTACAGGGCTATCCTGAAATACCGGCTGATGATCCCTATGTATCCAGAAGACGAAACCTGCCCAATCTACCGTAAAGCCTGCATGGATAAATACGGGGAGCATGCTGTTCATTGCAAGGAGCTCCCTGGTTTCAAATACCGGCATGACTGGGTGAGGGATGTTTTGGGGGACATCTTGAGGAGAGCGGGGGTTTCTGCCAAGAAGGAGGCCCTG
>JARYGA010011589.1:0-30872 GCA_030545235.1 Helianthus tuberosus | reverse complement strand
ACGTGATTATCCTGAGGTGTTTCCTGAGGAACTACCTGGCCTCCCGCCTCATCGTCAGGTCGAGTTCCAAATCGAGCTAGCTCCTGGAGCAGCGCCCATAGCTCGTGCACCGTATCGCCTAACTCCATCAGAGTTGAAAGAGCTATCTACGCAACTACAAGAACTCTTAGATAAGGGTTTTATTCGTCCTAGCTTTTCACCCTGGGGAGCTCTAGTGCTATTTGTGAAGAAGAAAGACGATACGTTCAGAATGTGCATCGACTACCGTGAACTGAACAAGGTGACTGTGAAGAACCGCTACCCTCTTCCACGCATTGACGACTTGTTCGACCATCTGCAAGGGTCGAGTTACTACTGAAAGATTGATTTGAGATCAGGGTATCATCAGCTGAGAGTCCGAGAAGAGGACGTCTCCAAAACAGCCTTCAGAACTCGATATGGCCACTATGAGTTTTTGGTCATGCCTTTTGGGATGACAAACGCACCAGCGGTCTTCATGGACTTGATGAATCGAGTGTGCAAGCCGTACCTAGACAAGTTCGTTATAGTTTTCATCGACGACATCCTGATCTATTCTAAGAGTCAGGAGGAGCACGAACAACACTTACGACTCATTTTAGAACTACTTCGAACGGAACAGCTGTATGCCAAGTTTTCAAAATGCGACTTCTGGCTTCGTGAAGTCCATTTCTTAGGCCATGTAGTGAATAAGGATGGGATTCATGTTGATCCATCCAAGGTAGAGTCAATCAAGAGTTGGCCTGCACCTCGCACGCCAACGGATATTCGCCAATTCTTGGGATTGGCAGGATATTATAGGAGATTTATTAAGGATTTTTCTAAGATTGCTCAGCCTCTTACTTCACTAACGCAGAAGGGCGTTGTTTATCGTTGGGGAAACGCGCAGGAGTTAGCGTTTCAGCATTTAAAGGATAGACTTTGCAGTGCACCTATCCTTTCATTGCCAGAGGGCACATACGACTTCGTGGTTTATTGCGACGCATCTATTCAGGGTCTTGGTTGTGTATTAATGCAGCGAGATAAAGTTATAGACTACGCCTCACGCCAACTCGAAGTTCACGAAAAGAACTACACTACGCATGATTTAGAGCTGGGAGCTGTTGTTTTTGCACTTAAGATATGGAGACACTACCTGTATGGTACCAAATGTGCTATCTACACTGATCACAGGAGCCTCGAGCATATCTTCAAACAGAAGGAACTCAATATGCGACAGCGACGATGGGTCGAACTATTGAATGACTACGAATGCTCGATCAGGTACCACCCGGGCAAAGCCAATGTTGTGGCTGACGCCCTCAGTCGAAAGGACACTGCGCCTAAGCGCGTACGAGCTCTACAACTCACAATACAGTCTAGTCTTCCCTCTCAAATACGAAATGCTCAGTTGGAAGCATTGAAACCAGAGAACGTCAGGGCTGAAGCCCTACGCGGCTCAAGGCAATGCTTAGAACAGAAGGAAGACGGTGCTTACTATGTAACAGGACGCATATGGGTCCCATTTTATGGCAACCTACGAGAGCTTGTGATGGATGAGGCACACAAGTCTCGTTACTCAGTGCACCCTGGTTCGGATAAGATGTACCACGATATCAAAACCACATATTGGTGGCCTAGTATGAAGGCCCACATAGCAACTTACGTTAGCAAGTGCTTGACTTGTGCGAGAGTCAAGGTGGAGTACCAGAAACCTTCAGGCCCCCTTCAACAACCAGAGAAACCATAATGGGAATGGGAGCAAATTTCCATGGATTTTGTTACTGGCCTGCCTAGATCACAACGTGGTAACGATACTATTTGGGTGATCGTGGATCGACTCACAAAATCTGCTCACTTCCTGGCGATCAAAGAAACGGATAAGTTCTCCACTCTAGCAGAAGTATATCTCAAGGAAGTTGTTTCGAGGCACGAGGTGCCCATCTCTATCATCTCGGATCGAGATGCACGTTTTACATCAGAACTGTGGCAAGCAATGCACAAGTCCTTTGGATCAAGATTAGATATGAGCACAGCTTATCACCCGCAAACGAATGGGAAGTCTGAACGCACCATCCAGACCCTCGAAGACATGCTTAGGGCATGTGTAATTGACTTTGGAAACGGCTGGGAAAAGCATCTGCCACTTGTGGAATTTTCGTACAACAATAACTACCACACCATCATTAAAGCTGCTCCGTTTGAGGCATTGTACGGGCGTAAATGCCGGTCACCTCTTTGTTGGGCAGAGGTGGGAGATAGTCAGATTACTGGTCCAGAACATGTGGTTGACACAACAGAGAAAATTGCTCAGATACGACAACGAATGGCGGCGGCTCGTGACCGTCAGAAAGTCTACGCCGATAAGGGCAGAAAACCACTAGAGCTCAAGGTTGGGGAGCGAGTATTACTCAAAGTTTCACCCTGGAAGGGTGTGGTTCGTTTTGGGAAACGGGGCAAACTTAACCCACGATACGTTGGACCTTTCGAAGTCATTGAGAAAATAGGCAAGGTGGCCTACAGACTGAACTTACCAGCAGAACTCAGTGCAGTTCACGATGTTTTCCACGTATCGAATCTGAAGAAATGTCTGTCGGATGAGACCCACGTAGTTCCTTTGAAGGAGCTCACGATCGACGAGCAGTTACGATTCATCGAGGAACCTGTTGAAATCATGGACCGGGATGTTAAGGTCCTCAAGCATACTAGGATACCTCTCATTCGAGTTCGTTGGAACTCACGTCGCGGCCCAGAGTTCACCTGGGAACGCGAAGATCAGATGAAACAAAAGTATCCCCAACTATTCGCAAACGGTACAACCACTACTGAGACTGAAGCTACGGAATTTCGGGACGAAATTCCAGATCAACGGGGGGAGGATGTGACACCCCAGGAAAACCATGCAACTTAACTAGCTTCCTCAGTGAGTACGTGCTAAATTTCGGGACGAAATTTCTTTCAACTTGGGGATAATGTGACAACTCGTATTTCCGAACTTATCAACGTACTTGATGTAACGTATTTGAACTTGGTGTAATGATTTGATATGTTGAATTAATGAGATTATATGTGACTTCGTGTTAAATGTTATGTGAATATATGTTGTTTTGTATGTATGTATGTATGTATATGAAAGACTCGAACGCACAACACTCACCCGATCGCACAAGCCCATTCGGGCCACCTTTTGCATTCGGAGCATGGGCAGCCCATTGGGGGGTCTGGCCCACTCTTTCTCTTTGTCGCATAACCCTTAGGAGATTGGGTTTATTCCACACAACTTGCTAAACACAACACACACACACAAACCCTAGATACCTCTCTCTCCTCTTGAAGCCGACGCCAAACAACCCTCCATCCCCATCGAAGATCTTTTCTTGTTCGGATCACTCTCATTCATCTCAATCGGTTAGTGTTTACGATTTATGTGTAGTTTCTTGATTGTTATGATTTCATGAATTAATTAAATGGTTGGAGTTGTATAAATGACGAACAAGAATATTATGTTGATTTGCATGATTATGATCTAGAACCGAACACTTGTTAAAGGGCTGTTATGTTGTATGTTCGAATTGTAAATCATATGATGATGTTCTGGCTAATCGAATAAATATGGTGATGTTAATCGGCTAGCATGTTATGTTCTCGGATTGTTACATAATGATTAGAGTTGAAGGTTTGTAATCGGCTGTGATGTATTACGAATTGAATGTATTATTGTGTTGTCATAATCAGATGTGTGTTAGTGATCGAGACTCATGTTAATACGGTTAGATGTTGATAAGTTGATGTTCATGTTATGAATTTGTATTAGGGTTCATATGATAAGTATGATAAAAACCTGGTTTGATCGATGGTATATGAAATAGAAAATAAGAAAACTGTTAGTTAACTTAATGTAAATTAGGAAATTATGGAATGGATGTAACTGATTGCTTGAATCACGAAAATTTGTTAACCGGTCGCACAAGACCCCTAGTCGCATAAGGGGTCCATTCGCACAAGCCTTGTCAGTCGTACAAGACACCTCAGTCGCACAAGAGTGGCTGGACCGTACAATCGAATTGTTGTTTAACTGTTGGGCCTCAAAGCCCAACACGAGTCGCACAATAGGATCCGGGCCGCACAAGATGTATGGTTATTTAACTACTAGGCCGGGTAGGTGTTTGGGCCGAATGACTCCAATCGTACAAAGGGTAATGGATCGCACAAACTGTCTTGTTGTTTAATTATTGGGCCGCTTACTTGTTGGACTGTTTTGATAACTGGGCCGGGCATGACGGGATCGCACAACCCATTGTGGATCGCACAAGTATGCTGATCGCACAATAGGTTGGGCCGTTGATTATTGGGCTTAACATTTCGGGTTGCACAAATTGTATGGGTTAACGTGATGTTGCATGTTTACCTTGTTTCGTATGTGTTTCTTATTTGCTATCTATGTGATACTTATGTGCTTAACTCGAACGTGAACCTGACTTGTGTAATAACCATGTTAGGACGTGGTTGACCACTAGCATTTAGATTCGACCTTTCTGTGTATCTGCCGAGCAAACCAAGGTGAGTTCACACTAGCCAAGGCATGGGATTCCCAGGGGTTGGGAATGGGATGAAAACATACTCGTACAACTATTACTATTAAACAAATTATTATTGTCCTCGGTTGAAGGGCACGTAGGTAAAACCTACGTACAGATATACTTACTACTGTCTGACGTGATTGTCGTGGGTCACGCAAATTTAATCCCAAATACAACTATAGATAGCGGTAATAGGGTATCGAACTCAAGGAGTATGTGGAAAGTGTGTTGATTTTATAGCTTTGCAATTAAACTACAATTAACCTAATTTGCAGAAATTAAAGATCAATACTTTGGATTGTTGTTTTAGAAAACTAAATTAAACTAATGGCAAATCAAATGTAGGTTTTAAAACAGATTAGGAGAGAACAATGACCATCCTAGGTTCCAGTTTCTTTAAACAATTGTGTGTAATTCCAACTAGAAATAGTTACATAGACATAACTCGTGCATGCATAATCGAAGTGATAAAAGGGAACAAAGTACTCGGATTATATAAACGCGAGGTTGTTTCCCGATGACCAATTAATCAATAACCAACCCTAACCCTTCCCGTGATATCTCGATTGCCAACGGCACCAAGAACGTACGATTGAGACTAGAAATTGCAATATCAATTAACAAGTTACAAGCAATTAAACATACACCATGATATTCAAGCAACGCAAGCTATCATTCTAGAAATTCGGAAATAAACACACAAAAGTTCAATAGAAACCTTCACCTAAGATGATCAAAATTTGACGTGATTGTCGTGGATCACGCAAATTTAATCCCAAATACAACTATAGATAGCGGTAATAGGGTATCGAACTCAGGGAGTATGTGGAAAGTGTGTTGATTTTATAGCTTTGCAATTAAACTACAATTAACCTAATTTGCAGAAATTAAAGATCAATACTTTGGATTGTTGTTTTAGAAAACTAAATTAAACTAATGGCAAATCAAATGTAGGTTTTAAAACAGATTAGGAGAGAACAATGACCATCCTAGGTTCCAGTTTCTTTAAACAATTGTGTGTAATTCCAACTAGAAAGAGTTACATAGACATAACTCGTGCATGCATAATCGAAGTGATAAAAGGGAACAAAGTACTCGGATTATATAAACGCGAGGTTGTTTCCCGATGACCAATTAATCAATAACCAACCCTAACCCTTCCCGTGATATCTCGATTGCCAACGGTACCAAGAACGTACGATTGAGACTAGAAATTGCAATATCAATTAACAAGTTACAAGCAATTAAACATACACCATGATATTCAAGCAACGCAAGTTATCATTCTAGAAATTCGGAAATAAACACACAAAAGTTCAATAGAAACCTTCACCTAAGATGATCACCAAAAAGTTTAGCCGGACATAGTTTGGTGAATCATCATACTAACAAATCTAATGTTCATAGGAATCATAAACACAAACCGAATGTTAGAAATTGTTCCAAACCACGCAAGACAGCCAAAATTCGCCCCTAGTGAGTTCCAAAACTGTCCAATAATGAGAACATGTGAAAAGGCACAATAAAAACTGATTTATGAGGGCAGTTACGGTTCTGATCGCAGCTACCACCGAAATTTACGGCTCCACCGTAAATTACGGTGGACTTCATATGTTTTACGGTGGATGGAGACTGTTTTACGCTAGAGCTTCAGACAAATTCCAGGTCCACCGTAAATTACAGTAGGACCGTAATTTACGGTGGTAGGCTGATATTTCTTCTTTGTTTTGTCTCTTGTTCCTTGCTCGACCCGTTCATCTTTAATACCCTCCAAAGCTGCATTTTATCCACTTTAAGCTCCCGAACCGCACCTGAAACATAAGCACAGTAGTTATCTAATTCAAGATAATTACACGATTAAGTGAATGATTATTTCGTCTTTTAACATGATTAAGGGTTGTCCAATGGACCACCCGTCACATCCCCACACTTAACCGTTGCTTGTCCCAAGCAACTCATTAAATCAGTTTCAAAATAAGTGATCAAATTAAACCAAGCAAAAACAAGCAATCTTTTTACTAACCCCTTTTTAACACCCAACCAATGCACCCCTCTCTAAATCTCTCCTCTCGGCTACAAGTGAAAACTAGCAAAGATAAGCTAGACACACACTAGGCAAACGGGTGGTTGCACAATCGTAGGCTTGTACCTAAATCAATCATTCTCCTAAAATGTGTCAAACATTAATGCAAATCAAAGGGACTTTCAAGGTTGTAACGTGGCTAGGCGTATGGGTAGGAAATGGAATATATATGAAGTAGCAAAAACTTGACCCGGTCTTTTATTACACAAATAAACAAACAAACAACTATCAAACTTAACTACTATACATAAGATAACTAACATCACTTCT
Source organism: Helianthus tuberosus (assembly GCA_030545235.1). NCBI lineage: Eukaryota > Viridiplantae > Streptophyta > Magnoliopsida > Asterales > Asteraceae > Helianthus > Helianthus tuberosus. Next base: position 23,942 of record JARYGA010011589.1, on the reverse strand, counting down.
TTTTTCATTTTTCATTGCTTTTTCTCTTTTTTTTTTCTTTTCTAATTTTTCTGATTTTTTTTTCAAGCAAACAAAAATACAATAACGCAACAAACATATCTACTTCAAACTACTAAAACTACTAATACTATCACCAACACTATAAGACCGGGTCAAATTTGGGTAAATTTTTAAGTAAGTAGCTAGGGGTAACAATTGATAGGCTTTTAAGGCACAAAATGGGCAACTAAATGTCCAAACCCCCGCCCCTCTCACTACCATGCTCATATATATAACTTATGAGGTCCAACCGCCCCCCCCCCAAATCCCACACTCGCTCACACCAACGACGAGGCTACCTAAATGCCCCTATCCTTTTTTCATTTATATCTAACTAAGGACTCAAATCGCATTCAAGCACAAGTTCTAATGCACCCCCACCCGTAGCCACACTCATCAAAGAAAATCATTATTTATGTACAATTGTGGCTACAAATCTCACCAAGAATAAAAAAAAGTATCAAGGGTTGCCGGTGCACCAACTTGGGGTTAATCTAGGGTGTTCAAATTTTCACATCGTTTCACTTGGCTCAAAATTTTTCAAAATCTTCAAAAAATTCCCCCCATCCCCACACTTGGGATACATTGACCCCAATGTATGGTTTTGAGAGGCTTTGACCACTAAAACTTTTTCCGACATCAACAAAAACGCTTCTTCACTCAAACCCCAAATTTCTTTTTGAATTTTGAATTTTATAATTTTTTTATGTTTTTCTTCTTTTTAACATAAAACACCACCACATAGCACCAACCCAAACACAACATATCAAAACACCACCCAACCTCCCAATCCTTAAACAAACAAACTATCAAATATGCACAAAAATATACAAAAGGAGAAACACAACCTTACTAATAATAGCGCGGTCCCGGAGGTCCAAAAACGGAAGACATCACGTCATTCCATTCACCGAACGCGAACGAACCGTTACTACTTCCTCCTTCTTGTTGTTGCGCTCCCTCTTGTTGCCTCGGGTCAATCCATTGCGAGTGGTGGATCGGCGGGGTTGGATACGACATACTACCATCATATGGTGGTAATGACGCATAATCCACATGTTGTGGATCCACAACCACCGGCCGCCCGGCATGATAATCCGCATGCAATCTCCTCTCTTGATCATCAAAATAATTGTTATTTATTTCCACTTCCCTGGAATACGCATGAGTGTGATTCCATAACTCTTGACGATCCAAGCTATGTTTCAAGGCCCGCTCCATACTTGCGCTATTTCTCGTGTTTTGATCAAAAAGCGTCCTCTCCGAGCCCGACCACGTATCAAACACAGATGCCGGAGGACGTTGGTTTGCTATCACCTCTTGCATTGTGCCTTCATAGGCCCATCCTGGCACATACGACTGCTGCGTATAATCATAAAACATCTCACCATGACCCTGACCATAACCACCTTGAACTATATTTTCACCAACATGCGGCTCGTCCGCATAGTCTTCATCTCCGCTCGGAACTACTTCTTCATCGCTTTCTGGCTCATCCGGCTCTCCCGGTAACAAATCTCGTGCACCCAACTTTAGTGCCCTCCACCGTTGCCCTTCTGATTTCAACTTGTGATACCGCTCTGACTGAGTATACGTCCAAACATTCCCCAACTTATCCAACGTAAAAGGCTGATGCCTTTTCGTTGCTCCCGATCTTCGGATGTAATCGCCTTCTGTTGTTTCATCAACCACGTAATTATTCGACAGTACGGGACGATGTCTCTTCCATACTTGTTCCGACAGATCCATAAGTGGTTCATAATAAGATAACGTATAGGAAAACACGGACCCCCGTGCATCAACGAATAAAGAACAGGTACTTCAGGAAACCTCACCTGTTCTTTATCTCCCCTCCTTGGAATAACATTGAGAAGACAGATTGTATGCAACAATTTAGCTTCAATTTTCAAATTCTTCCGGTATAGGATACCACTATATCTACCGGGTAAGAACAATGCTGCCAACATATCATTCCATCGCTGATGTTTCTCCGGCTTCACAAGAAGATCATCCAAAGTTGGTATCATATAATCGCGGGCTGGAAAACTGTCATATTTTCCGAGCTTCTTCAAGGTATCAAAAGACATTTCCACGGGAACTCCATTCACAACACCCGTCAGCTTCATATTCGATGGCCTGTCATACGTGTTGACCTTAAGCGTTGCCATCCATTCTTGGATTTCGGTGATAAACAAGTTGCTTTTATCTTTGTCAAAGCAACTAAGTGCCGACTCCCAACCTAGAGCCCGGAACTTATCAAATACCCCAAACTGCCCAAACTCCGCTTCTCGAACATCCCTTTCACAAATAAAGGCCGCTGCCTTATTCTTCAACTTGTTCATGCAATCATTATACAACGTTGGCTGCCATGGCTCTGGTTGTTCATCCAAAGGACCCGAGTCCCATTTCGGTTTCTCTGCCGGGTCCAATTCCATCTCTTCTTCGCTTTCACTTTCATCCACTCTACCCAAATATTGTCTCTTCTTTGGTTGTTGTTCCGGCTGTTTATGTCACACCCCCAAAATCCACCTGCGGAGTACCACCGCTTGGAGGCGTGACTGACCAGGATCCAGCCACCAATCATATTGAACAAGCATATAAGTAGTTATAAAAATCCAACCAATACAATTGGTGTTCAACAAAACATAGTTAAGTTGCAAGCGGAAGCATAAGTCTTAAATCAAAACATAAGTTTAATTGTTTCAAAGTTTAACATGGCACACAGCCGTCCATGTCCCACAACGACTCTCTTCCATGCAAGCTCCAGCTAAGTACCTATTGACCTGCAAAGCATGTAGTAACGAGTCAACAACAAGTTGAGTGAGTTCACGGTTGGGTGTTCGTTTTAAGTTGTTTCGAAAACAGTTTCCTTTATCTGGCATCCTGCCGTGGGGGTTACCCCATAGTTAAAAACGTGACTTGTTTATTCCCGGTTACTCTGGCAATCCAGCCGTGGGGGCTACCCCGTGTTAGTTATCTGGCATTTCGGCCGTGGGGGCTACCCCATGTATACACTAGACTCGTTACCATATCGACTGCTGACTGTAGTCATGTTTATGTGCCCTGAACTGTCAATGTCTATCATCATTGACGTGCCAGTAGTCCATTAGTTCACGCCCGTCCTCTGCGGCACGGTGTGAGGTTTGTCAGACCTAAATAGCGCTATCTAACTAATGACCCGCTCGCCATTGGCCCGGCGATTAAGTCGATATAAAAATGAGGGACTTCGTGATAGAGTTTTGGTCTAGTACGAGTTATCTGTCCGTGAGGACGAGGAATTACATTCCTGAATCATTGTTGTCCTACCCAAGGAGGACGAGGAACCCATGTTCCTTAACCCCAATTCCCGACCCCTGGGAATCCCATGCTTTGTAGAGGGTGTGAACTCACCTTGGTTTGCTCGGCAGATACACAGAAAGGTCAACCAAGCAATATTGTGGTCACTCACGTCCTATCATAGTTGTATCATACAAATCAGGTTCGTATTCAAGTAGTACACGTATGTTTCTAGCACATTTTCATACACAAGTAGTGGTCATGGAATACACGTTTATCATGGCAGTTCAACAACAGTGCACAACAAAATCAATTAACAGTAGCACATGCGACCCATCTGTTCGGCCCAATCACTTAGGCCCGAAACAGGGTGAGGGTCCATACAGCGTACACGTATGTGCGGTCTCGAGTCGAGACTGTGCGGTCTCTACTCGAGACTGTGCGATCTCGAGTTGTAACTCACAAGATTTCGAGTCGCAACTGAGGTGGTCTCGGGTCATGCATGTAGTGATCTCGAGTCATAACAGGACTCGCAACCGTGGGTCTCGAGTCGTCACGAGGTGATTTCGAGTTGTAGCTTCATGGTCTCGAGTCGAGACTACGGTTTCTCGACTCGCAACCTGAGTCGTAACCGGGGATCTCGACTTGTCATGTGATGGTCTCGAGTCGAGACAGAAGGTCTCGGCTGGGGACATTTGCTGAATTCGACATATGTACTAAACCAATAGGATTTCATGTTCATGAGGTAATGTACTAACCAATGATATTTCACAAACATGTTCCCTTGTCTACTATTAACCAAAAATGGATCAAACAACAAGTTTTCAAATATTCATATTATGTTCATGTCATATTCATGTTGTTCTTCATCATCATTCATATAAACCTAAATCAAACAAAAATCATGAACAACTCTTATCAACACTTAGACATATAACCGGATTTTTGTTCTTGATTACTAACATGTACCCTATGATATCAACACAATGAATTATCCTAACCGTGAACCTACCACAACCGGCTACAAGCATTCGGTTTCCATTCATTAACCAATCCAACTTGTATCAACATCAAAACCCATATAGGGCCAATAATACTCATTCATAGTCAAGCATACATTACTTATCCTAACATCATCAATACATTACCATACAATCATCATCATCATTCGAAATAAACACATAACATGCATCATTAACTTATATCATCACACGTCAACACCTTTAATCATGTAAATACATGTGTTTGCAAATAAATCACTAACCGGTTCAAGTATGGGTTCAAAGGCGTGAATGAAGCTTCCAAGTGGGTGTGTACGAGTTGATCCGAGAGTCCTTGTGGTTGCCGGTTTGAATCCGAGAGTAAAGAGGAGAAGAGGTGGTGCTTGATCTTTAGGGTTTTAGGTTTCTCTAGAGAGAGTGTGTAGGAGAAGGTGTGTGTGAGAGTGAGTGTGTTGTCCAAAGAAATGGCACCCATGGCTATCCACTTAGTTTATATATCCGATCTAAGTAGTGCACCCTAATGGGCTTTCGGTTGGGTTAGACAAGGTGTACGGCCCATCCGGCCCATTGTTTCATTGCTCACTCGAGACCGCATGGTCTCGAGTTGGGTCCTTGTGTCTCGGGTCATAATAATACACACATACATACAATTACAACACATAAACGTAGCACGTAATCACATAGGATGTTCATATATATAATTAATCACACAAGTTAACTAGTCACACGTTTAAGCATGTTACAACGGGATACAAGAAGGGTTCTAAATTTCGAGTTGTCACATCATCCCCAAGTTGAAAGAAATTTCGTCCCGAAATTTGGTAGGCACTCACTGAGGAAGCTAGTTCAGTTGTATGGTTTTCCTGGTTTTCCTGGGGTGTCACATCCACCCCCCGTTGATCTGGAATTTCGTCCCGAAATTCCGTAGCTTCGGCCTCAGTAGTGGGTGTACTGTTTGCGAACAGTTGGGGATACTTTTGTTTCATCTGATCTTCGCGCTCCCAAGTGAACTCTGGGCCGCGACGTGAGTTCCAACGAACTCGGACGAGAGGTATTCTAGTGCTCTTGAGGACCTTAACATCCCGGTCCGTGATTTCGACTGGTTCCTCGACGAATCGTAACTGCTCGTCGATAGTGAGTTCCTTCAGAGGAACTACGTGGGTCTCATCTGACAGACACTTCTTCAGATTCGACACGTGAAAAACGTTGTGAACTGCGCCGAGTTCGGCTGGTAAGTTCAGTCTGTAGGTCACCCTGCCTATTTTCTCGATGATTTCGAAAGGTACAACGTATCGCTGGGATCTAGGTAGGCCAGTAACAAAATCCATGGAAATCTGCTCCCATTTCCATTGTGGTATCTCTGGTTGTTGGAGTAGGCCTGAGGGTTTCTGGTATTCGGACTTGACTCTCGCACATGTCAAGCACTTGCTAACGTAAGTTGCTATGTGGGCCTTCATGCTAGGCCACCAATACGTGGTTTTGATATCGTGGTACATTTTGTCCGAACTAGGATGTACCGAGTAGCGAGACTTGTGTGCTTCGTCCATCACAAGCTCTCGTAGGTTGCCATAGAGTGGAACCCAAACGCGTCCCGTTACGTAGTAAGCATCGTCTTCCTTTTGTTCTAATCGTTGCCTTGATCCGCGTAGGGCTTCAGCCCTGACGTTTTCTGGTTTCAGTGCTTCTATCTGAGCAGCTCGTATTTGAGAAGGGAGACTAGAGTGGATCGTGAGTTGTAAAGCTTGCACGCGCTTAGGCGCAGTGTCCTTCCGACTGAGGGCGTCGGCCACAACATTGGCCTTGCCCGGGTGATACCTGATTGAGCACTCGTAGTCATTCAGTAGTTCGACCCATCGTCGTTGCCGCATATTCAGTTCCTTCTGCTTGAAGATATGCTCGAGACTCCGGTGGTAGGTGTAGATCGCGCACTTGGTACCATACAGGTAATGCCGCCATAACTTAAGTGTAAAAACAACAGCTCCCAGCTCTAAATCGTGCGTAGTGTAGTTCTTCTCGTGAACTTTAAGTTGGCGTGAGGCGTAGGCTATAACTTTGTCTCGTTGCATCAACACTCAACCAAGACCTTGAATTGATGCGTCGCAGTAAACCACAAAGTCGTCTGTGCCCTCTGGCAATGAAAGGATAGGCGCGCTGCAAGGTCTATCCTTTAGATGATGAAATGCTGATTCCTGTGCGTTCCCCCAATGATAAACAACGCCTTTCTGCGTTAGTGAGGTGAGAGGCTGTGCAATCTTGGAAAAATCCTTAATGAACCTCCTGTAGTAACCTGCCAATCCCAAGAATTGGCGAATTTCCTTTGGTGTACGAGGTGCAGGCCAGTTCTTAATCGAGTCTACCTTGGATGGATCAACGTGAATCCCATCCTTGTTTACCACGTGGCCTAGAAAATGGACTTCTCGAAGCCAGAAGTCGCATTTCGAGAACTTTGCGTAAAGCTGTTCTGTTCGAAGAAGTTCCAGGATAAGTTGTAGATGTTGCTCGTGTTCCTCCTGACTCTTAGAATAGATCAGGATGCCGTCGATGAATACTATAACGAACTTGTCCAGGTAAGGCTTGCACACTCGATTTATCAAGTCCATGAAAACCGCAGGTGCGTTTGTCAGCCCAAAAGGCATAACCAAAAACTCATAGTGCCCATAGCGAGTTCTAAAGGCTGTCTTGGAGACGTCCTCTTCTCGGACTCTCAGTTGGTGGTAACCCGATCTCAAATCGATCTTCGAATAGTAGCTCGACCCTTGCAACCGGTCGAACAAGTCGTCAATACGCGGTAGGGGATAACAATTCTTCACCGTCACCTTGTTGAGTTCCCGGTAGTCGATGCACATTCTGAAAGCACCGTCCTTCTTCTTCACAAATAGCACTGGAGCTCCCCAGGGCGATGAGCTAGGACGAATAAAACCCTTATCCAAGAGTTCTTGTAGTTGCGTAGAGAGTTCTTCCAACTCTGATGGAGCTAATCGATAAGGTGCACGAGCTATAGGCGCAGCTCCAGGAGCTAGTTCAATCTGAAACTCGACTTGGCGATGAGGCGGAAGACCAGGTAATTCCTCAGGAAATACCTCAGGATAGTCGCATACAACTGGAAAATCTTCTATCTTCTTCTCCTTCTCCGAGGTGTCAGTAACGAGAGCTAAAATGGCAGTGTGGCCCTTTCGCAAGCACTTCTGGGCCTTAAGAAGGGAGATGACGTTCTCAATGGCACCCCTCTTGTCGCCACGAATCATGAGATGTTCACCACCGGAACCTGGAATACGGACAACCTTCTCGTTGCAAAGAATTTCTACTCGGTGTTGGGATAACCAATCCATCCCAATGACAACGTCGAAACTACCCAAAACGATAGGAATGAGGTCGATAGAGAAGGTTTGGTCAGCGAGAACAAGTCTACAACCCTTGACTACGTGTGTGGCCTTTAAACTCTTACCATTTGCTAGCTCTACAGCGTGCTTGTTGTTCAAGGGTGTCGGAATACGCTTAAGCATTTGACTAACATGTAGCTAGTATCGACATCCGAATCAATTAAAAACTGTAATCATAAAAGTCGTCGAGAAGGAACTTACCCGCCACAATATCGGGGTCGTTCCTTGCTTCACCTTGGCCAATCACGAACGCCCGCCCCCGGGCCCCATTGTTGTTGTTGTCGCGTTTCTGCCTCATCTGCGGACAGTTCCTCTTAAGATGGCCTTCAGCCCCACAACGGAAACACCCCTTTTTGCTACCCTGCTGCTGCTGGTTTCGGTGTGTAGGGTATGGGCTCCTGCAATCTCTAGCCACATGTCCCGTCTTCTTGCACCGATGGCAGCACGATTCCACACATGACCCGGTGTGGTGTTGATGGCATTTGCGGCATTTCGGCTTATTCCCAAGGTATCCCCCTTTATTTTGGTAGTTTAGCCCCTGCTGTACGAGTTTCCCGTGCGGGTCCTGTTGTATAGGGCCACGACCTTCACTCTGGTGATCACCCCAAATATGCTTGGTGTTAATAAGAGCATTTGCATTGGAGGGGTTGCGCTTGGGTAACTTGCCCTCTTCCACTGCCTGATCAGTGAGCTGGTGCGCCAAACGAACGACTTGTTGGATTGTGGAAAAGTTGGCCGCAATAACGGACCCTCGGATTTCTGGGGCTAAGCCTCTTAGGTATAGCTCGATTCGTCTAGAAATGGGTTGTGACAAGTTAGGACATAAGGCAGCCAAATCGTTGGACCTTTTCGTGTACGCTTCGATCTCTGATCCTTCCATTTTCAAGCCAAGGTACTCTATTTCAAGTTTGAGCATGTCGTCCGGATGACAAAATTCTTCCTTGATCAAATCCTTGAAGTCGCTCCAGGGGGTGGCATTCGCATCTGCTAATCCGAGCATCTGAACTTGTGTGTTCCACCAAGAATACGCTTTCCCTTGCAAGGTACCAGCAGCGTACTCTACTCGCTTACTGGTAGGGCTTTCACTTTCTTCGAATGCCGGTTCGATCCAGCGAATCCAGTGTAGGAGACCTATCGCTCCCTCGGTGCCACTAAAGGTACTAGGTCGACGGTCCATAAAGGTTTTGAAAGTACACACGGGTGGCTAAACGTGTTGACCTATCGTGGGTGAAAGAAAAGACAGAGTTTAACACAAGGGTTGGTTCACGAGGGTAGGATTCTAAAGATCCTAGAATGAGTTCGGACTGCAGGATATACCTCATGCGTGTGCAGCTGCAAGTGCTGCGGCAACTCGTTCGTTGATCAGAGCCGTCAACTGGGCTTGTGTCAGGTTAACGCATCCAGACATGATCTTCATATCAAGAGTAACACGAGTGAGAGGGGTTCGCGAAAGTACGATGATAGGATAGAGCAAGCACGCACGTGTTCAAGCAACAGTAGTTATACTAACCAAGCATACCATGAGCAATGCACTATATAACTATCAAGTAGGCAATACACATAGATCATATCACCTAGAATGTCGAGCCTTGCATGTGGAGCGAAGCGTCGTTGTGGACCGTTGAGCACTGTACAGGTTATAGTCTGGTTTTAACAAAAACGTTTTCCCCTTTATTAAAACCAAGTTCACTATAACCAATGGCTCTGATACCAATCTGTCACACCCCCAAAATCCACCTGCGGAGTACCACCGCTTGGAGGCGTGACTGACCAGGATCCAGCCACCAATCATATTGAACAAGCATATAAGTAGTTATAAAAATCCAACCAATACAATTGGTGTTCAACAAAACATAGTTAAGTTGCAAGCGGAAGCATAAGTCTTAAATCAAAACATAAGTTTAATTGTTTCAAAGTTTAACATGGCACACAGCCGTCCATGTCCCACAACGACTCTCTTCCATGCAAGCTCCAGCTAAGAACCTATTGACCTGCAAAGCATGTAGTAACGAGTCAACAACAAGTTGAGTGAGTTCACGGTTGGGTGTTCGTTTTAAGTTGTTTCGAAAACAGTTTCCTTTATCTGGCATCTTGCCGTGGGGGTTACCCCATAGTTAAAAACGTGACTTGTTTATTCCCGGTTACTCTGGCAATCCAGCCGTGGGGGCTACCCCGTGTTAGTTATCTGGCATTTCGGCCGTGGGGGCTACCCCATGTATACACTAGACTCGTTACCATATCGACTGCTGACTGTAGTCATGTTTATGTGCCCTGAACTGTCAATGTCTATCATCATTGACGTGCCAGTAGTCCATTAGTTCACGCCCGTCCTCTGCGGCACGGTGTGAGGTTTGTCAGACCTAAATAGCGCTATCTAACTAATGACCCGCTCGCCATTGGCCCGGCGATTAAGTCGATATAAAAATGAGGGACTTCGTGATAGAGTTTTGGTCTAGTACGAGTTATCTGTCCGTGAGGACGAGGAATTACATTCCTGAATCATTGCTGTCCTACCCAAGGAGGACGAGGAACCCATGTTCCTTAACCCCAATTCCCGACCCCTGGGAATCCCATGCTTTGTAGAGGGTGTGAAATCACCTTGGTTTGCTCGGCAGATACACAGAAAGGTCAAACAAGCAATATTGTGGTCACTCACGTCCTATCATAGTTGTATCATACAAATCAGGTTCGTATTCAAGTAGTACACGTATGTTTCTAGCACATTTTCATACACAAGTAGTGGTAATGGAATACACGTTTATCATGGCAGTTCAACAATAGTGCACAACAAAATCAATTAACAGTAGCACATGCGACCCATCTGTTCGGCCCAATCACTTAGGCCCGAAACAGGGTGAGGGTCCATACAGCGTACACGTATGTGCGGTCTCGAGTCGAGACTGTGCGGTCTCTACTCGAGACTGTGCGATCTCGAGTTGTAACTCACAAGATTTCGAGTCGCAACTGAGGTGGTCTCGGGTCATGCATGTAGTGATCTCGAGTCATAACTGGACTCGCAACCGTGGGTCTCGAGTCGTCACGAGGTGATTTCGAGTTGTAGCTTCATGGTCTCGAGTCGAGACTACGGTTTCTCGACTCGCAACCTGAGTCGTAACCGGGGATCTCGACTTGTCATGTGATGGTCTCGAGTCGAGACAGAAGGTCTCGGCTGGGGACATTTGCTGAATTCGACATATGTACTAAACCAATAGGATTTCATGTTCATGAGGTAATGTACTAACCAATGATATTTCACAAACATGTTCCCTTGTCTACTATTAACCAAAAATGGATCAAACAACAAGTTTTCAAATATTCATATTATGTTCATGTCATATTCATGTTGTTCTTCATCATCATTCATATAAACCTAAATCAAACAAAAATCATGAACAACTCTTATCAACACTTAGACATATAACCGGATTTTTGTTCTTGATTACTAACATGTACCCTATGATATCAACACAATGAATTATCCTAACCGTGAACCTACCACAACCGGCTACAAGCATTCGGTTTCCATTCATTAACCAATCCAACTTGTATCAACATCAAAACCCATATAGGGCCGATAATACTCATTCATAGTCAAGCATACATTACTTATCCTAACATCATCAATACATTATCATACAATCATCATCATCATTCGAAATAAACACATAACATGCATCATTAACTTATATCATCACACGTCAACACCTTTAATCATGTAAATATATGTGTTTGCAAATAAATCACTAACCGGTTCAAGTATGGGTTCAAAGGCGTGAATGAAGCTTCCAAGTGGGTGTGTACGAGTTGATCCGAGAGTCCTTGTGGTTGCCGGTTTGAATCCGAGAGTAAAGAGGAGAAGAGGTGGTGCTTGATCTTTAGGGTTTTAGGTTTCTCTAGAGAGAGTGTGTAGGAGAAGGTGTGTGTGAGAGTGAGTGTGTTGTCCAAAGAAATGGCACCCATGGCTATCCACTTAGTTTATATATCCGATCTAAGTAGTGCACCCTAATGGGCTTTCGGTTGGGTTAGACAAGGTGTACGGCCCATCCGGCCCATTGTTTCATTGCTCACTTGAGACCGCATGGTCTCGAGTTGGGTCCTTGTGTCTCGGGTCATAATAATACACACATACATACAATTACAACACATAAACGTAGCACGTAATCACATAGGATGTTCATATATATAATTAATCACACAAGTTAACTAGTCACACGTTTAAGCATGTTACAACGGGATACAAGAAGGGTTCTAAATTTCGAGTTGTCACAGTTTACCCTTTCCTTTTGAAGACGAACCAGCTCCCGTCTTTTCTTTAGTTCGTGCCATTCCTACACACATTAGAGTAAACAACACAACCAAAGAACAAAATTAAACCCCTTTTCCAAAACATCCCCACACTTGCTTGTTATCATGGTTGTAGATGCTAGTGAACCAAAAGTATTTCAAAAAAATTTCAAAAATTGGGCATGGTGTCTCTACAATGTAGAGATCCCCAAAAGTTCACTACTTTAACCACAAATCCTACATCTACAACCATAACCATGTTCAATTAATCAATTTCATAATCATATCTAAGAACAAGCAAGTGGGTATGGGCAAGCAACCTAAATAACCTTACTTTTCACAATGTAGCATCAAAATACAACAAATAAGCTTTCATACCTTTACTTGAAGATGCTAAAGTGCTTGTGAAACAAAAGCTCCAAAAACCCCCAAAAATTTTCGAATTAGGGTTTAGAATTCGAACCCAAAAACTGCGTTTTCTCTTAAGTTTCTTGGAAAAATCAGAATCTACGTGAAAAATTAGTCAAGATAGACTCCGATTTCACTCAGTTTGGACAAGAATCGAGAAGGTTATGGAAGATTGAAGGTTGAGGAACTATGGAAGCTTGTGGGTCTTGTGGGAAAGATGATGGTGATAGATGGAATGGAAAGTGAAAAAGATATGTGTGGTTAGGGTTATTTACAAAATCAGATATTGTTTATTTTTTTTTATTTACATACGGAAACAGACCAACATGTTAACTTAACCTGCGTACCGTAAATTACGGTCAAACCGTAATTTACGGTGAGACTTGATCACAAATGCTTACCGTAAATCAGGAGCATTACACCGTAAAACCCAAAAGTTTTCATTGCTCACCGTAATTTACGGTATAACCGTAAATTACGGTACATGCTGAACATGAATTCTCATCGTAAATCAGTCTCAAATCACCGTAAAGATCAAACATGTTTCATCACCACCGTAAATTATGGTAAAACCGTAAATTAAGGTACGAACTGGGCAATTCTAACTTAAAGAAAATTGTACTTTACATGTCATTTTTTTATATTTTTTATTTTTTTTTCAACTTTTTCGATTTTTTTATGTTTTTAAATTTTTGCAAAAACACGTAAAAATTACCCTACCCCCTCGAAAGTCCCGTGTTGTCCTCAACACAATGTTAGAATAATTCGTAACCCGAATATCCCCACACTTGTTTCAAACACGAATTTCAAGGAAATACGGTAATTGTGCAAACTATACAAATCAAAATCAAACAAAATACTACTATTTACACTACCAAACCTGGGCCTCTCATGGTTGTTCCTCATCGACCGGGCGCAAGATGTAACCCGCTTTGTCAAGCTCCAAAGTGTTTATGTCGTTTCCATCCAAATACGGCTTTAACCGGTGACCGTTCACCGTTTGTTGTTTCAATGTTTGCTCGTCTTGGATGTCTACGTCACCAAATCTACCAACTCTCCGAATGACATACGGACCCATCCATTTACTTTTGAGCTTGCCCGCGAACATCTTTAGCCTTGAGTTATACAACCAAACTTTTTGACCCACTTCGAATGTTTTCTTTCGTAATTTTGCATCATGCACCTTCTTGAGTTTATCTTTATACGCCGATGCACATTCATATGCCTCATCTCGAATCTCTTCAATCTCGCTTAGTTACAACTTCCTCAACTTCCCCGCCTCGTCATAATCCGCATTAACCGTCTTAATTGCCCAATGTGCCCGATGCGCTAACTCCATTGGCAAATGACAACCCTTTCCATACACCATCCGGTAAGGCATTTTGCCAATTGGAGTCTTGTAGGCCGTTCGGTATGCCCACAACGCATCATCTAACTTACTCGACCAATCCTTCCTATCCGTTCTTACCGTCTTCATGAGAATTTCTTTGATTTGACGGTTGGACACTTCGACTTGTCCACTCGTTTGCGGATGGTAAGGTGTGGCAATTCGGTGATTCACGCTATACCTCTTCAATAATTTCCCAAAGTTGAAGTTCTTGAAATGCGAACCACCATCGCTTATAATGACCCGCGGAATGCCAAAACGAGAGAAGATGTTGGATTGAACAAACTTACAAACAACCGAATGGTCGTTTGTGCGTGTTGCAATAGCTTCAATCCACTACGAGACATAATCCACCGCTACCAAAATGTATAGAAAGCCATTCGAATTCGGAAAAGGACCCATAAAGTCTATACCCCATACATCAAATATCTCTACAACCAAGATTGGTTGTAATGGCATCTCATCCCTCTTCGATATACTTCCCATCTTTTGACAATTTATGCAGTTTCTAGCAAATTCACAAGCATCCTTGAAAATTGTGGGCCAATAAAACCCACATGAAAGCACCCGATAGCCTGTTTTGTGCCCACTAAAATGACCCCCACATGCGGACGAATGAGCATGGGTCAAAATTTCCAACACTTCTGTCTCGGGCACACACCTTCGTATAACTTGATCCGGTCCAATCTTGAAAAGATCCGGTTCATCCCAAATGTATTGCTTCACTTGGACCATAAATTGTTGTCGACGCTTCTTGGTCCAATGACTTGGGATGGCACCCGTGGCTAAGTAGTTGACATAGTGAGCATACCACGGTGCAACAAAGGTGGAAATGGCTAGTAATTGCTCGTCGGGAAAACTTTCATTGATTTCACTTACATCATCGATCCCTTCCACCGGAATCCGAGACAAGTGATCCACCACTACGTTCTCACTTCCCTTTTTGTCTCGGATTTCTAGATCAAATTCTTGTAACAATAATACCCACCGAATCAACCGAGGCTTCGCGTCTTTCTTCTCCATCAAGTATCGGACCGCACTATGATTCGAATAAACCACCACTTTGCTCCCCCAAATATAAGCACGAAACTTATCCAAAGCATACACCACCGCTAGTAACTCCTTTTCGGTTGTGGTGTAATTGAGTTGTGCTTCGGATAAAGTTTTGTTTGCGTAGTAAATCACCACCGGCTTTCTATCAACCCGTTGACCCAAAACTGCACCAATAGTGGTGTCGCTTGCATCACACATGATCTCGAACGGCTTTGACCAATCCGGTGATTGCAAGATAGGAGCTTTGACCAAATGTTCCTTCAAAATAGTGAAAGCTTGCATACACTCATTAGTAAAATCAAATGGGACATCTTTTAATAACAAGTTGCATAAGGGTTTGGTGATAACACTAAAACCCTTTATGAAACGTCTATAGAAACCCGCATGTCCCAAGAATGACCTTACACCCTTAACATTTTTCGGAGGTGGCAAAGATGCTATTACCCTTATTTTCGCCTTGTCCACCTCCATCCCCCTTTCAGAAATTACATGACCCAACACAATGCCCTCTTGCACCATGAAATGACTTTTCTCCCAACTTAGCACTAGATTTTTCTCAACGCACCTTTTTAAAACCTTTTGTAATTCGTTGAGACAAGCATCAAAAGTAGTGCCAAAAATGGAGAAGTCATCCATAAATACTTCAAGCGACTCTCCAACCATGTCCGAGAAGATACTCATCATACATCGTTGGAAAGTTGCCGGAGCATTGCACAAGCCAAATGGCATCCGCCGAAAGGCAAATGTGCCATATGGACAAGTGAAGGTGGTCTTGTGTTGGTCATCCGGGTGTATTGCTATTTGATTGTAACCCGAGTACCCATCTAAGAAGCAGTAATATTTTTTACCCGATAATTTTTCAATGATTTGATCAATAAACGGTAACGGGAAATCGTCCTTAGAAGTGGCGGCATTCAATTTTCGGTAGTCAATACACACACGCCACCCGGTAACCGGTCGGGTGGCAATTTGTTCACCACTTTCATCCTTGACTACTTGAATGCCGGCCTTCTTAGGCACCACTTGGGTGGGACTCACCCAAGCACTATCCGAAATCGGATAAATGATTCCCGCATCCAACCATTTAATTACCTCCTTTTTGAATACCTCCCTTAGGTTCGGATTCAACCGCCTTTGAGTTTCTCGTCTCGGTTTGACATCTTCGGTTGTAATGATTTTGTGCATGACAATTGATGGACTAATCCCTTTGAGATCGGCAATTGTCCATCCGATAGCTCCCTTGTTTTCCTTCAAGACTTCCAACAATGCTCGCTCTTGGGCCAACTCCAAATTAGAGGCAATAATGACCGGTAAAGTGTCATTATCCCCTAAAAACACATACTTCAAGTGGCTCGGCAAGTCTTTGAGCTCCAACTTTGGCGGTTCCTCTAGCGATGGTTTAGTACTCGAATCTATTTCCGCCGGTAAGCCTTCAAACTGGTGGGTCCATGGTGGCCGACCTTCTTTCAATGCCATCGCATCTTGCTTTTCCTCTTCAACCCGGAGTGCATAAGCATGTACCTGTTCAGAAAAATCACACAGGCAAACATCCAAACCATCCTCCTCATACTCATGCGGGTTGCATCCGTCAACGATATCTGCCATGAAACACTCATCAACACCATTAGCATTAGAATTGTTAGTAGAAACATTCAAACGCATTTTCCGATTTCCAAAAGTCATATCGACTGTACCAAATCTACAATCGATGACTGCGTGTGCGGTGCTCAAGAATGGGCGACCCAAAATTACGTTTTGTTGTTGTTTTGGGTCCGCCGACGAGTAGTCCAAGACTAAAAAGTCAACAGGGTAATAAAATTCATCAATTTTAACAATGACATTTTGAACCATACCTCGGGGTAACTTATGAGACAAATCGGCTAAAACAACCGTTGTCTCCACCCTTGCTAACGGACCAAAATCATATTGGTCATATAAGCCCCCCGGTAAAATTCTAACTCCGGCTCCAAGATCTAGCAACGCCTTAGCCATTTGACAATTACCAACTTGTATGTTAATCAATGGCGTGCCCGGATCTTGGAGCTTAGGAGGAAGCTCCCCGTTCAAAACCGCACTCACTTGACCGGTTAAATCGACCCTCTTAGGCATTTTCTTTTTGTTTTGCCTCTTTTGTGTACACAATTCTTTTAGGAATTTTGCATAGGCGGGAAATTGTTTTATTGCATCAAGGAGTGGGAGGTTAATTTTAACTTGCTTGAACATGTCCCACAATTCTTCTTTTTAGGGACCTCTTGATGCAATAAAGTTTTTCTTACCCGGGTCAAGTAAAGCCGATGGAAACGGGACTTGACTCGGTTCACCCTCAACTTTTTCACTTTCTTTATTTTCACCCAAACCCGGTTTTTTAACATTTAATTCCTTTGGTTTAACCGGTGAAACATCATCATCACTATCATTACCCGTGATGTCCTCAACCACCCCCTCAACTAATTCGGGTGACAAATTAGCTTTAAACTCTTTTCCACTTCTCAAAACACTAACCTGATGAACATTAACATTACCTCTTGACGAACCGTGTGATGGATTTACCTTGGTGTCACTAGGAAGTTGACCCTTGTTCTTCTTCAATTCAGCCACATCGGTTGCCAATTGGCCCATTTGGGTTGTTAGTGATTGGATGCTTTTGTCACGAACTTCATCTTTTTGCATTCGGACTTCATCAAGTTGATTCCGTTTTTGCATCTCCGTTTGCATGCTCTTTAGCATCTCCATCATCTCATTTCCACCCGAAGAACCCCCTTGTTCTTGACCCGATTGATATTGCTTTTGATAGCCTTGGTTGTTCCCGCCTCGATATCCACTTTGATTGTTATAAGGTTGGCGTGAACCAAAGTTACCTTGGCTACCTTGGAAGTTCGGGTTAGCTTGATTTGAGGGGTTCCCATAGCGAAAATTTGGGTGGTTCCTCAACCCGGGGTGGTATGTATTTGAATTCATGTTGTTGTAGTTTCTACCACCCCATCCTTGACCTTGACCTTGAATAGCATGTACCTCTTCGTATTGCCCTTCCACCATCCCTTGGCAATTTTCAGCCGCGTGACCTATTTCATTACACAAAGCACAAACATCATAAATTTGGTTAGTAGTTTGAACATTACCATCATCTATGGCGTGCACTTGTGATCGGGCAATGGCTGGTCGAGCTCTTCTTGAGGCTTGAGCTTTCCTCTTTGATGTAGTTGCCATGCTTTCAAAAAACTCCCAATCATCATTCTCATAATTTGTTCCAAAAGTCCCACCGGTAATAGACATCAAGTCACGTGCATCTTCGGCACTTAACCCCTCGTGAAAGGCATTCATCAACTCCCACAATTCAATTCTATGGTGAGGGCAATTTTTAATCATCATATTGAAACGCTCGAATGCCTCATGAAACATCTCACCATGTTGTTGTTGGAAGCTTCTCAACCCCTTTCTTGCATCGTTGGTCTTTTGGGCGGTGTAAAACTCATCCAAGAAAGTTTGTTGCATCTCCCCCCATGTATATATGGATTCCGAAGGTAACGTGTAGAACCATTTCTTCGCCTTATCTTCCAAAGAAAATTGGAATAATACCAATTTGATGTCATCAGTCGAGAACCCTTGACTCCCAAGAGTGTTGCAAATTGAGTCATAAGCCTCTAAATGAAAGTAAGGCTTCTCCATTGCCAACCCTTTGTATTTTGGTAAACTTTGCAAATAGTTGGTCCTCACTTCAAATGTTCTCCCTTGATCATTGTGAGGAATAACTACCGGTGAAGGGTTTTGAGTGATTACCGGCCGAAAATGTGCTTCAATGCCCCTCACATTTTCTCTAAGGTGTCTCCTTGGTACGCCAAACCTACCCCTTGGGAGAATAGGGCCGCTTACTTGTTGGACTGTTTTGATAACTGGGCCGGGCATGACGGGATCGCACAACCCATTGTGGATCGCAAAAGTATGCTGATCGCACAATAGGTTGGGCCGTTGATTATTGGGCTTAACATTTCGGGTTGCACAAATTGAATGGGTTAACGTGATGTTGCATGTTTACCTTGTTTCGTATGTGTTTCTTATTTGCTATCTACGTGATACTTATGTGCTTAACTCGAACGTGAACCTGACTTGTGTAATAACCATGTTAGGACGTGGTTGACCACTAGCATTTAGATTCGACCTTTCTGTGTATCTGCCGAGCAAACCAAGGTGAGTTCACACTAGCCAAGGCATGGGATTCCCAGGGGTTGGGAATGGGATGAAAACATACTCGTACAACTATTACTATTAAACAAATTATTACTATCCTCGGTTGAAGGGCACGTATGTAAAACCTACGTACAGATATACTTACTACTGTCTGACGTGATTGTCGTGGGTCACGCAAATTTAATCCCAAATACAACTATAGATAGCGGTAATAGGGTATCGAACTCAGGGAGTATGCGGAAAGTGTGTTGATTTTATAGCTTTGCAATTAAACTACAATTAACCTAATTTGCAGAAATTAAAGATCAATACTTTGGATTGTTGTTTTAGAAAACTAAATTAAACTAATGGCAAATCAAATGTAGGTTTTAAAACAGATTAGGAGAGAACAATGACCATCCTAGGTTCCAGTTTCTTTAAACAATTGTGTGTAATTCCAACTAGAAAGAGTTACATAGACATAACTCGTGCATGCATAATAGAAGTGATAAAAGGGAACAAAGTACTCGGATTATATAAACGCGAGGTTGTTTCCCGATGACCAATTAATCAATAACCAACCCTAACCCTTCCCGTTATATCTCGATTGCCAACGGCACCAAGAACGTACGATTGAGACTAGAAATTGCAATATCAATTAACAAGTTACAAGCAATTAAACATACACCATGATATTCAAGCAACGCAAGTTATCATTCTAGAAATTCGGAAATAAACACACAAAAGTTCAATAGAAACCTTCACCTAAGATGATCACCGAAAAGTTTAGCCGGACATAGTTTGGTGAATCATCATACTAACAAATCTAATGTTCATAGGAATCATAAACACAAACCGAATGTTAGAAATTGTTCCAAACCACGCAAGACAGCCAAAATTCGCCCCTAGTGAGTTCCAAAACCGTCCAATGATGAGAACATGTGAAAAGACACAATAAAAACTGATTTATGAGGGCAGTTACGGTTCTGATCGCAGCTACCACCGTAATTTACGGCTCCACCGTAAATTACGGTGGACTTCATATGTTTTACGGTGGATGGAGACTGTTTTACGGTAGAGCTTCAGACAAATTCCAGGTCCACCGTAAATTACGGTAGGACCGTAATTTACGGTGGTATGCTGATATTTCTTCTTTGTTTTGTCTCTTGTTCCTTGCTCGACCCGTTCATCTTTAATACCCTCCAAAGCTGCATTTTATCCACTTTAAGCTCCCGAACCGCACCTGAAACATAAGCACAGTAGTTATCTAATTCAAGATAATTACACGATTAAGTGAATGATTATTTCGTCTTTTAACATGATTATGGGTTGTCCAATGGACCACCCGTCACTGTCCTCGGATTGAAGGACACGTACGTAAAGCCTACGTACACCATCTTAAGACCATCACCTCTATCAAAGGAATTCCCTCAATTATCGACTTAATCGCCGAGGCCTAGGGCGAGCGGATCATTAGTTAATAGCGCTATTAGGTTTAACAAACCTCACACCGTGCCAGTCGGACGGGCGTGTACTAATGGACTATGGGCAAAGGGTCAATGCTGATAGACATTGACTTAGGGCACATATTATATTTTCGTAACAGTTGATACGCGTGGTCTTGTAACACATGGGAAGCCCCCACTAATCATCGCACGCATGCCTGGACTGGCACCAAGGATTAACGCGATACATGGTTTACCAACGAATACATACGATTTATGAAATAAATAAGTTAACTAAACAACCAACTGTGAACTCGCTCAACTTTGTTGTTGATTCGTTGCTACATGCCTTGCAGGTCATTAGGTACTTAGCTGGAGCTTGCACAAGGGAGAGTCGTTGTGGAACATGGACAGTTGTGTGCCATGTTAAACCTTTGGATATTTAAACTACGTTTTGGTTTTACACATTATGCTTCCGCTCATAACTTAAACTATGTTTGTTTTGGTCACTAATTGTGTTGGTTGGACTTTTACAATTAATTACTTGCTTGTTCAATATGATTAGTGGTTTGATCCTGGTCAGTCACGCCTCCAAGCGGTGATACTCCGCATGTGGATTTTGGGGGTGTGACACGTCTGACAAGGAAGATAGCAAGAAAGGTCAAAAAAAGAATGGAAAGGATTCTGGTTTATCAAAAAGGGCAAGGAAGCGTAAGGCCTCCCAAAACTATGTTGTCACTACCCAAGCTAACCAGGCACCTCCCAACCAACCCGCACAACCTCTAGCGAATAAGTCGTATTCAGGGAATGCACCTTTGTGCAATAGATGCAACAGTCACCATCAGCCGCAACATCAGTGCCGTTTCTGTACTAACTGTGGGAAGTCAGGTCATCTTGCCGATGTTTGTCGGTTTGCTCAGAATCGAGCAGTTCAGAACCCAGCTCAACAAGTTGCTCAGCATGCTGCTCCGCAACAGGGTCAAGCTGCATGACCACCCTACCCACCAGGTGCTTGTTATAACTGTGGGGATCTGACCCACTACAGAAACCGGTGCCCAAGGCTAGCTAACCAGAATCAGAATCCAAACCAGAATCAGGCTCAGGCTCGAGGGCGAGCTTTTAACTTGAATGCCCAAGAGGCGCAGGCGGACGATAATGTGGTGAACGGTACGTTCTTTATTAATAATCAGCCTGCAACTGTTCTTTTTGATTCGGGTGCCGATAAGAGTTTCGTGTCATTATCTTTTGAGCCATTACTTCGCGTGTCTAGAACGAAACTAGGTAAACCTTTGACAGTAGAGGTTGCTAGTGGTGAACCCATTGTTCTTGATTCTGTTCTACGCAACTGCCAGTTGAATCTTAACGACCATCTTTTTCCTATCGACCTCATGCCTATGCAACTTGGAAGCTTCGACGTTATTGTGGGAATGGATTGGTTATCCAAGCATCACGCGGAGGTACTTTGTTTCGAGAAGATCGTTCGTGTGCCGCTTTCGACAGGCGAGATCCTACAGGTTCAAGGTGAGAAACCGTCTGGTGGTCTCAAGCTCATGTCTTGTTTTAAAGCTCGGAAGTATCTGCGAAAGAACTATGTGGCTTTCTTAGCACATGTTACAGCAGATAAAGGCAAGGGTAAGTCTATTTCAGATATTCATGTCGTTTGGGATTATTCTGAAGTTTTCCCTGAAGAGTTACCTGGTCTACCCCCAGCACGCCAAGTCGAGTTCCGCATTGATCTCATACCTGGTGCAAATCCCATTGCCAGAACTCCATATCGTCTTGCACCATCTGAGATGCAAGAGTTGTCTAAGCAGCTTCAGGAACTCTCCGACAAAGGTTTTATCCGTCCTAGCTTTTCACCCTGGGGTGCTCCGGTTCTTTTTGTCAAGAAGAAGGATGGATCCTTTAGGTTGTGTATCGATTATCGTGAGCTTAACAAGCTTACCATCAAGAATCGATATCCCCTACCTCGCATAGATGATCTCTTTGATCAGTTACAAGGCGCTTCTTATTTTTCGAAGATTGATCTACGTTCCGGATATCATCAACTTTGGGTGCATGAGGAAGACATTCCCAAGACAGCGTTCCGCAGTCGTTATGGGCATTATGAATTTAGAGTCATGCCATTCGGTTTGACTAATGCTCCTGCGGTTTTCATGGACTTAATGAATAGGGTCTGTAAACCTTATTTGGATCAGTTCGTCCTTGTTTTTATTGACGACATCTTGATTTTTTCTAAGACGCGAGCTGATCACGAGCAACATCTTCGTCTTACTCTGGAACTCCTAAAGAAAGAGCAACTTTTCGCCAAATTCTCCAAGTGTGAATTCTGGCTTAAAGAAGTTCAATTCTTAGGACATATCATCAATGAACAAGGTATTCATGTAGATCCCTCCAAGATAGTGCGATTAAGGATTGGGATACGCCTACTACTCCTACTGAAGTTCGTTCTTTTCTTGGTGTAGCGGGTTATTACCGCCGCTTCATTGAAAACTTCTCAAAGATTGCAGTTCCTCTAACTGCTCTAACTCAGAAGAACAAACCCTTTGTTTGGGGATTCAAACAAGAGGAAGCTTTTCAACACTTGAAGCGGAAGCTTTGCGACGCGCCTGTTCTAACTTTGCCTAACGGCAATGATGATTTCGTCGTTTATTGCGATGCATCTAAATTAGGTCTTGGCTGTGTCCTGATGCAAAGGAAAAAACATAGCATATGCATCGAGGCAGTTGAAGATACATGAGAAAAACTACACCACTCATGATCTTGAGTTGGGTGCAGTTGTCTTCGCTCTTAAGATCTGGAGACACTATTTGTACGGTACAAAATGTGTGGTTTTCACGGACCACAAAAGTCTTCAGCATATCTTCAATCAGAAAGAACTCAACATGAGACAACGACGTTGGGTTGAGCTTTTAAACGACTATGACTGCGAAATTCGCTACCATCCTGGTAAGGCGAATGTCGTAGCTGATGCATTGAGTCGTAAGGAACGTACTAAGCTTCATTGTGTACGTGTTCAATATGTTATTCAAGCTCGATCCGATATCCAAGCTCGCATTTCTCAGGCTCAACAATCTTGTGTTTCACAAGGTTTGATGGATAAGGAATTTCCCTATCACATAACACCTGATCTGGAACTGAAGGACAATGGATCGTATTACTTCATGGACCATTTGTGGGTCCCAAGCCAGGATGATCTTCGTACCTTGCTTATGGATGAAGCCCGTAAGTCCCGTTATTCTATTCATCCGGGCTCAGATAAGATGTATAAGGATCTTCGTATTCATTATTGGTGGCCTGGTATGAAGAAAGACATTGCCTTATACGTATCAAAATGCCTTACTTGTCTTAAGGTTAAGGCTGAACATCAACGTCCTTCGGGTTTATTGGTGCAACCAGAGATCCCAGTTTGGAAATGGGAAAACATTACTATGGATCTTGTTACCAAACTTCCACGCACAAAGAAAGGTCATGATGCCATCTGGGTAGTTGTTGATCGTCTTAC
>JARYGA010011588.1:0-26689 GCA_030545235.1 Helianthus tuberosus | reverse complement strand
TTTGGTGGCCTTAGGCCCGTGCCTAGATTGATAAGTCTAACGGGCTGGCCCTACCGTGCCCAAGGATCTGCAGAAAACGCCCAGTTCAGGTAACTGGACACGGGTCGTGCTCATTGAACACGACCTCGTGCCCAGCCTTCTGTTAATTATGATACTGGCAATCTGAACAAGGGGCCGTGCCTGGACCAACACGGGCCCTTGTCCAAACGCCCAATAACATAAAATTTTGTTTTTAAACACCTTTCTACACATTCAATCAACCTAAAAACTTATTTTTGGGACACATTGAGGACAATGTGTAATTTAAGTGGGGGGGGGGGGGATGCTAAAACCTTGAATTTTGCAAGTCCTAAGAACAAGCCTTACACAAAACTCTATTGGAACCGCTAATCACCCCAAATTTTTTCAAAAACTTTTTATTTATTTATTTTTTACTTGTCTTGGTTTAATTTGGGAGTAACAAGTTCTAAAAAGGTTATATTTTTACAAATTTACAACGATAGCGTCGTGATAAAAAGAACCAACATAAGAAAATTGTGAAACGGCATGACAAATCTAGTTAAAATTTGATTATATATACTTGATCACATTATAAACCCATTCCCACAAAAATTGAGTTTTGAGCCTTTATTGAGCATACAAGCATACGCATTTAAACTAAATGCTCATTTTTCGTTTCTTGTGTGAATAGCCGCTTGGTTTCTTACGACTCTAGAACTTGTCACGACGATACATTCCCGGTCCTTACCAACTTAAACCCAAGTAAGTAAAGACTAACCCTTTTTTCTTTTCAACACCATTATTTTTTATTTTTTTACCTACCCAAAATCCCCTTAGTTAACCCATTTGAGCCAAAACCTTTTTATTTCTGAACCCACAAAACAAACACCCCTTTACCCACCAAAACCCGTTTTCATTTTAACCATTTATTTTAGTAAAATGCTCGGTTTTCTTGTAACATTCCTTATCAAAAAAAAATTTGAAGTCTAACAATAAACAAACAAGTTACTCAAAGAAACTTTGTTTGAAAAGTATTTAGTTTGAATATTAGTCACAAAAACGAAAAAGTTTTACAACGACCGACGCTTTTTACGCTTTTAGCCCTTTTTACTAACCACTAACCCAAAACCACCTACCTTTAACCCAAGCATAACCCTTCCCCAAGTCCTCTTGATATTTACAAAGGTTTATAGTTAAAAAGGAGGAGGATTGATTGCTTGGCAAGCATATGGTAGATGTAAGTTCCATGCCGGTCTCGAGTGTTTCACAAAAATGCATCTTCGGCCGAGTGTTGAGTGATCTCCCGTGAGGTATGTGAACTTGCATATAAATGGAATTTTAAAGAGGCATGTTATGCCCAAATAAGTAATTTCTCTTATGAAACGTTCTAAATAAATCACAATGAATAGGATCGTAAATAACATAAAAATAAAACCCAATAAAGATATTGGATTCCCGACACTGAAGACAAGCCCAAAACTTCTCTTCTACCCATTCCATTTGGGCGTGTAAGCCACATAATAAAGAGTTTTGCTTGAGGACAAGCAAAGATTCAAGTGTGGGGGTATTTGATGTGTGTAAAATGCAACATATAAATTACATCAAATGAGGCATAAAGCTAACCCTTTTTAGTACTAATGTTGGAAAAAGTGTGCTTTTGTCTTCCTTTTGTATTTTGAGGACCAAATGAGCTTAATTGAACAAAAGTAACAAATATGCAGCAAAATCTAACATAAATACAAAGAAAAGGAATAAACGTGGCATGCCCTACCCCTCGACAGCATCTTCCCAAGCAAAAACAAGAGATCAGAAGGCTGACCACGGCCCCGTGTCCAGCGGACACGGGGGCGTGGCCAAGTCTCTGCAGAAAAGACAAAGCAATGGAAGTTTGTATTCCCAGCATGAGGCGTGCCCAGCCTAACATTGGTCGTGGTCAACGCTAAGATTCGCAAAATCTTGCAAATCTTGATAGTACAGATATGCTTCTACACACGGGGCCGTGCCCAATGGACACGGGGGCGTGTGGAGCTGATACAGACAAATTATAATTAATGAATAAAGAGAAAGAGGATGGACACGGGGCTGTGTCCGGGCTTCTGTGCACGCTATAAATAGGGGTGCTTGGCTCACTTCAAAGGCATCCCTTGGCAAACCACCTCTCTCCCACTTCACCCACACTCCACCACCATCACAACACCCACATCCACCACCATCATCCATCATCCATCTTAGAGTGTGTGTAGTAGTCTCGAGATCCAAGATTGACAGAAAGAGTTCTTGACAATCAAAGGCCATGTTTGCCTAAGTCTCTTACATCACTTGGTGAAGACAAGCATTTAATGTAATACTTTTAACTTTTAATCTTTTCGCACTTTTTATTTGGTTTTGTATTAATGACTTTAATTATGACAACCCTCACAATTACAGGTATCCGTACAATTAATTAATATTAAATTTGTGCTAAATGACTGTGCTCAATTACAACTGACGAATAAACTGCTTTCTGATTTCTGTTACATACATACATATGCATCACATTTCATACTGTCACTCCATTTATTACATACAACCCTTAGTGACAAACTTGATGCACAAAGCACAGTTAGCACAGTGAGCGGATAACTCAGAAACATGCTGACAATGCCAGCACATAGACAGACAATATATTGAGGCCCAGTATGAGCCAGGGATAAGGTACTACACTAGTAGGGAGTGTAGGGAAGTAAGGACCATAAAACTGTGTCACTAGGTGTTAGTTTAGGTGCCGAAAAGTGCCTAAAACCCACTCTAAGTGCAGAATTATGCATTCATTAACAAAATTCAGCATTTAAATATGCTAGTCATTTGCAAATATATGGAAAAATGGTCCTGTATGCTTTCCTAAGTGTCGGGAATTAAAAGTGTCACTAAAAGTTACATAAAGGACACTACACGACATAACTTAGCACTTTAATGGAACGGTATCAAACCGAACAACCGGACATTAACCGGAACACCAAAATAATGCTAGAAGCATTGTTTTTATTTTTCTGAACTAGTTATGGTTCCCGAACATCATAACACACTATATTATGACATAACATGTCACACCCCGACCACGTAGAACATACAAAACGTGGCGGAAACATCGGGGAGTGTTGTAACAGAATTAATTGTTTCAAATCCATGGCAATTGAACTTTCGTTTTATTGATTAAAAGTGCTACAATGTCTTAACAAACAAAGAAATACAACATAATTAACTAGTCTTGCATCTTTTATTGTCACTAAAGCCCAAGTCCGCCTATGTGTATCTTGATCATCTTATGCAACAGCTCCTGAAAAACACATGTGAAAATAGGTACGTCAGCATAAAAATGCCTGTGAGATACATAGGTTTTGTGAAAATAGGTTTCATGACTTAT
Organism: Helianthus tuberosus; assembly: GCA_030545235.1. Lineage (NCBI taxonomy): Eukaryota > Viridiplantae > Streptophyta > Magnoliopsida > Asterales > Asteraceae > Helianthus > Helianthus tuberosus. The sequence continues at coordinate 23,286 of JARYGA010011588.1, read as the reverse complement.
GTTTGAGAAAATGTTTAGTCATGAACCTTGTAATTTGCTTTCTTTTGTAAATCATTTGAAAAACGATAAGATCAGATGATATGTATAAATAAGAGAATAATGTATGGTTAAATGAATGACCATTGTAAAATGAGTTTGTATAAGATAAGTTGTTTGTAAATCAATGTCCTGTGAAAAGTATGTTATTTGTATAAAATGTTATATGTCTCAAACTGAAATGATTCAAATAACGCTACGATATGTAATACCATACAAACACTTATATATAGGAAGTACCAGCGGCGTATCCACCATGCTTGTATCATATTACACACGCATCGTTACTTAATCAAACCAAACCACCAAAGTAATGTTTAACAATTGTAGAAATGTTTATGTATGGTCAAATACGGTTCACACGGTTCACAGAAACAAACGGTTCACAGATACAAACGGTTCACAGATACAAACGGTTCACGGATACAAACGGTTCACAGATACAAACGGTTCATAGATACAAACGGTTCACATAGTCAAATGATTACAACGGTTAAAAATGCAGTATAATGTGTTCACATGTTGGATGAGCATATGCAACAGAAATGTAATGTAAAACAATGTACTAAGCATGCTCACAATGGACATACATAGCATGAACACAATGAAATCATATACTATAATGTACTAATGAACGTAGGAAGTATATGATGTGAAAACAGGAAAGCATGAAAGTAACAAGTAGGCACATGTGTTCCACCCCAAAACGTTTGGAAAACAGTAAAAGAGGGGTCTATGTACTCACTTGATATTGCTTAGTAGTCCTTGAGTAACAACCAAACAATGCTAGAGATCGCGGATATCAAACGGCACCTAATATAGGTAACTATGTTAATAAACCGGACCTAAATCGGGAGATCGGATAAGATGAGGCTTGGTAAACCAAATGAGAATTGGAACTCATATGATATGGTTTAACAAGGCCTACATACTACATTGAGACTAACCTAAGTGCTTTCGACCCATCGCGACCCATTAAGGTAGCTTACGCTACTTTAACGCGTCGTGCGTGCAAAGCGCGTTCGATACGTCTAACTAGTCCTATGACAAGTGTTATATGCCTAAACATGTTACATAATCAGTTATGTGACGAAAGTTTAGGTTACATATGCTTAATTACCAATTATACATGAAAAGGGTATTCTGGTAATTTACCTAAGGCATATAAACTACCTATCATACAACTACTTCAACGTCGTGACCATAAGGTATAACCTCGGAAGGTTATTCCCTACCTACTATGGTCACCTAATGTATTTGGTCGGATCCTAATGATCGACCAAATGGGTCGGGTTCGAAGGTATAAGCGATTTATTAGATCGCTTACCCTACGACCCTAGACAACGTGGTAATCAGTAGGCATAGTCCCAAGGGACTATAACCAACGTGATTACACTCACGTTGCGAAGTTCAAACGAACTTCGCATTGACCATAAACTGGTCAATACAAAAAGTCTAACAAAGTTTGACTTTCAGACTCTAAAAGACTCGAAAAGCAATAAAAGAATGAAAGAATACTTATGAAGGGTCCCCGAATGCTAATCTCGATTCAAGAATCTCAGGTATGAAACAATGGTTTCAACTTAGAGTTTCTCAAATCAAAATTCTTGTAAGTTTTGCAATGGGGTGGATGGGTATTTATAGGAATACCCGAACTGTTAGGATCGTTTCATGGAAACCGTGCTCGAATCCCACCCGTACATGTGTTGGCAAGTTGTGGTGACTAAAAATGGGTTCTTATCAGCTGACTAAGCAAGTGTGAGTGTGTGGTTGTGGATTAAACAGCTGGAATCTGATGTTAAATACAGTTAATTTGGTCAGAAGGAGTCATGCGGCCCGCTTCACCATGTGCAGAAACTCAGGCGGGCCGCCTGGGAGTCACAGATCAGAAATAGTTTCAGAAATGACAGTTTCAGCCCCTGCACGTGTTTAAGGCCATTTCCGACACCTCTAAGGCCCGTCAAACCAACTTTAAGGCCCTAAAATGATGCCTAAACATTGTGGACATGAAACATGATCAAAAATATGTCAGATGTTGGTTCGTTTGGCCGTACGAACGCGATGTTCGCTTAATTACGACGGAATGCGCATAAGCGCGAAAAACTATCCAAATGACGTGACGAATGGATTTTTCTTATGCCAAACACTAAAATAAAATATTTTAATGCTTACATAAATTTTTGGATGTCCGGATGTATTCAGAACGTAAGTTATGCGCGAAAGTGCAAACTTGTGCACTTTTTGACACTTTTAGTCCCTGAATGACACAAAAGTTTATTTTAGCACACTGAACCCCTCAAAGCCTATTTCTAGGCTATGTGAAGGATATTTATGGTATGTTTAACTTGTGGTCATGTTCCAGAATGTCTGTTACAGTTCAAATTGGCATACTTTCGCAGTTTGTCAAGTTTAGTCCCTGTAAGTTAATAAACTAGATTTTGCCATACCAAAGCCTTCAAAACTTATTTCTAAGTTATGTAAAGGTTACTTAAGGTATGTTAAGCCTATTTTGCTATTCTGGAGTGTTCGTTGCATTAAACTGGTTATATTTACGCATCAGTGTGCGTATAACCCTCCAGAAAGCGATTTAAAGCTTGAAATCGAACAAGAGTTGATATGTGTAAACGATACACATATTTTTACAAATCCCAAGTATGAAATACTATATTTCATTGGTTTGGCATTTGTTTGATGGTTGAAGTGACACAGGTGTCACAGTCTCCCCTACTTTAGGAAATTTCGTCCCGAAATTTATTCGTAGGAGTCTATTTGTGACTTTGTGTCAAATAACCACCAGAGATATGTAAGGTATAATCCTGTCATTTCCTTAACGGACATTCTTCAGAACCGGAAATGAAGGTGTAAACAAACGGGGATTCATTTCCTCAACGGGAAATCTTCAGAAACGTAAAATGAACTTACGGAGTCATTTTCAACGGGTGCTTCATCAGAAATGGAAATGAAAAGGAGAAACAAACGGATATTCATTTCCTCAACGGACAAATCTTCAGAAACGAAAATGAACAAACGGAGTCATTTTCAATGGGTGCTTCATCAGAAATGGAAATGAAAAGGAGAAACAAATGGATATTCATTTCCTCAACGGGCAAATCTTCAGAAACGAAAATGAACAAATGGAGTCATTTTCAACGGGTGCTTCATCAGAAATGGAAATGAAAAGGAGAAACAAACGGATATTCATTTCCTCAACGGACAAAATGTCATTTTCAACGGGTGCTTCATCAGAAATGGAAATGAAAAGGAGAAACAAACGGATATTCATTTCCTCAACGGACAAAACTTCAGAAACGAAAATGAACAAACGGAGTCATTTTCAACGGGTGCTTCATCAGAAATGGAAATGAAAAGGAGAAACAAACGGATATTCATTTCCTCAACGGACAAATCTTCAGAAACGAAAATGAACAAACGGAGTCATTTTCAACGGGTGCTTCATCAGAAATGGAAATGAAAAGGAGAAATAAACGGATATTCATTTCCTCAATGGACAAATCTTCAGAAACGAAAATGAACAAACGGAGTCATTTTCAACGGGAGCTTCATCAGAAATGGAAATGAAAAGGAGAAACAAACGGATATTCATTTCCTCAATGGACAAATCTTCAGAAACGAAAATGAACAAACGGAGTCATTTTCAACGGGTGCTTCCTCAGAAATGGAAATGAATAGGGTTAACTTCTAGGCACATGACAAGGCTCACTGTGGTTTCTGTGCACTAAATTCCATAATTATGTATGCATCCATAATTACGTAATTCCTTGCACAGTCCGCACAGTTTGTCTTGTAATGTTCATAAGCACATAATCACATAGTTGTTTAACTTGGTTATTAATTTGTTATCGATTGAGAACGGATATGGAAACCAGTCGATGGACTTCAATGTCCTCTGGGATTTATCTGAAGAGATAGGAAGATCTCCCAAAATTCGATTTTGTTTTCAAAGAAACGTAATAGTCGAATTAAGGAACACAACAATTTTAGGATTTACGGAAATACCCTTAGGTACCCTATTAAGGATTTATAGTGGTACTTTGGGTATTCGTCCAGTGTTGTAACTTGCGCCTTGTACTTCGTTTCCTTAGAATAAACGGGCACTTAGGAATTTCGTGGAAACGCAAGAGATCATAGAATGGGAAAATTTTAGGGGTAGTTTGTTCTTCAAGGAATACGGTTCCTTGACTGTTGGTATTGTAAGAGATATGTTGTTTATACATGCAACCACATAAATACATTGCAATGTATATAAAAGATTTATTTATAAACAACGATAACAACTGTTTCATGGACCTTGACAACTAAAGAAAATAATACATAAGGATTGATTATTTCTAGACAGCGTTGTCTTCCATTCGGTCAGATGCTCATCCCTGTGCTGGATTTGCATTAGCAAGTTTTGGGCAATTTCTTCGGAAATGACCCATCTCGCCACAGTTGAAGCAAGAACCTGGTAGGAAACAACCTTGAGCGGTATTGTTGCCAGCTTGGTTTGGTGCAGCTGCAGCTGGGCAGACTCTTGCTGTATGGCCTATAAGCCCACAAGTTTGGCATTTGCGGCACTTTACGTTGGCATGATGATGGAGGCTACATTGGTTGCACAAGGGTGCAGTTCCATTGTATGGCTTCCTAGCAGGGGGTTGAGCTGGTTGGTTGGGGACGGCTTGATCATTGTGAGTAACCATGGCGAAGTTCTGAGAAGCCTTTCGCTTCTTTGACCTCTTAGGGGATCCAGTCTGTTCATCCATGGTCTTTGATTCCTTGATCGGTTTCTTGTCACCCTTTCGGAAAAGCTTACGTTTCCTGATCTGAGATTCAGTCAACGTTGCAGATAGCTCAATGGCCTGCCTAACCGTAGTGGGGTTACTACCGGTAACAATGTCCTGAACTGAGTCAGGGAGACCATCAATGTATTTTTCGATCGCCTTATCCAAAGGCGTAACCATAGTAGGACACAACAGGCTCAGCTCCTCATATCGATCAGTGTAGGCTCGATGCTCACCACTGTCTTGCTCAAGATTGTCGAATTCCCTTTCCAAGGCCCTGATCTCGTGACGAGGACATAATTCCTTCATCATAAGGGCCCTAAGTTCAGCCCATGTCTGTGCTAGAGCAACTTCTGCACCACGATCTCTCATAACCCCGTTCCACCACGTAAGGGCTCTCTTCTGGAACACACTTGAAGCAAACTCGACCTTGCGATTGTCAGGACACTGTACGTGGCGGAAAGTATTCTCAATGCTCTCAAACCATTGAAGAAGCCCAATCGCTCCCTCAGAACCACTAAACTTGAGTGGTTTCGCCGAGTTAAAACTCTTGAAATTGCATGGACCATTGTTGTTGTTGTTAGCTTGATTCCATTGAGCAAATAGGTTTGGGAATTGAGCAGCCATTTGCTGCGCAATGATTTCTGCCAATTCTGCAGTCGCTATCTGGCTTTCGCGTCGAGGAGGCATTCTAAAAGAGGAAACATGAAAGGAAACGAGAGAATTTGACGAAAAGAATGAGATGAAACAAATCTGATGAAAGCAAGGATAGTGGTCATTTGTTTGTTACCACAAGGTAAACAAACGACACACAGTAACTAATCAAAGTAAATGGGTCAAAAATAATGTATCACGAAGACATGCTCGCCTATAAGTGAACACTCATCCCAAGAATTCCCAGGTAAGCACAACTGGTCTCGCGTCTGATGAGATGTATACGAAGTGCTTGCCTAGACAGAAAACCCAGAATACAGGCATTCACCCTTCCAGTTTGCACGTGTTCACATTATTTAAAACCCAGAACCTTGACGAGATTTTGAAAACTCAAAGGGGTTCAAAACCATATAACAGAGGGTTCAAAACCTAGTAATTAATCATCCTAGAACAGATGATTAGTTTTCAAAGCGGTTTTGAAATTTATGTTCTTGTTGTGGTCGTCGCCTAAGGATAGGTGACGGTATTGTTTTATGACTAAACGCAAGTAAACTCGCGTTAGGGTCCTAAGAAGGTTATAGACTAGGTCAAAGCATTACTAATAACCTAATTCCCTATAACCATTGGCTCTGATACCATCTTTTCTGTCACACCCCGACCACGTAGAACATACAAAACGTGGCGGAAACATCGGGGAGTGTTGTAACAGAATTAATTGTTTCAAATCCATGGCAATTGAACTTTCGTTTTATTGATTAAAAGTGCTACAATGTCTTAACAAACAAAGAAATACAACATAATTAACTAGTCTTGCATCTTTTATTGTCACTAAAGCCCAAGTCTGCCTATGTGTATCTTGATCATCTTATGCAACAGCTCCTGAAAAACACATGTGAAAATAGGTACGTCAGCATAAAAATGCCTGTGAGATACATAGGTTTTGTGAAATAAGGTTTCATGACTTATGTTTGAGAAAATGTTTAGTCATGAACCTTGTAATTTTCTTTCTTTTGTAAATCATTTGAAAAACGATAAGATCAGATGATATGTATAAATAAGAGAATAATGTATGGTTAAATGAATAACCATTGTAAAATGAGTTTGTATAAGATAAGTTGTTTGTAAATCAATGTCTTGTGAAAAGTATGTTATTTGTATAAAATGTTATATGTCTCAAACTGAAATGATTCAAATAACGCTACGATATGTAATACCATACAAACACTTATATATAGGAAGTACCAGCGGCGTATCCACCATGCTTGTATCATATTACACACGCATCGTTACTTAATCACTTAATCAAACCAAACCACCAAAGTAATGTTTAACAATTGTAGAAATGTTTATGTATGGTCAAATACGGTTCACACGGTTCACAGATACAAACGGTTCACAGATACAAACGGTTCACAGATACAAACGGTTCACATAGTCAAATGATTACAACGGTTCAAAATGCAGTATAATGTGTTCACATGTTGGATGAGCATATGCAACAGAAATGTAATGTAAAACAATGTACTAAGCATGCTCACAATGGACATACATAGCATGAACACAATGAAATCATGTACTATAATGTACTAATGAACGTAGGAAGTATATGATGTGATAACAGGAAAGCATGAAAGTAACAAGTAGGCACATGTGTTCCACCCCAAAACGTTTGGAAAACAGTAAAAGAGGGGTCTATGTACTCACTTGATATTGCTTAGTAGTCCTTGAGTAACAACCAAACAATGCTAGAGATCGCAGATATTAAACGGCACCTAATATAGGTAACTATGTTAATAAACCGGACCTAAATCGGGAGATCGGATAAGATGAGGCTTGGTAAACCAAATGAGTATTGGAACTCATATGATATGGTTTAACAAGGCCTACATACTACATTGAGACTAACCTAAGTGCTTTCGACCCATCGCGACCCATTAAGGTAGCTTACGCTACTTTAACGCGTCGTGCGCGCAAAGCGCGTTCGATACGTCTAACTAGTCCTATGACAAGTGTTATATGCCTAAACATGTTACATAATCAGTTATGTGACGAAAGTTTAGGTTACATATGCTTAATTACCAATTATACATGAAAAGGGTATTCTGGTAATTTACCTAAGGCATATAAACTACCTATCATACAACTACTTAAACGTCGTGACCATAAGGTATAACCTCGGAAGGTTATTCCCTACCTACTATGGTCACCTAATGTATTTGGTCAGATCCTAATGATCGACCAAATGGGTTGGGTTCGAAGGTATAAGCGATTTATTAGATCGCTTACCCTACGACCCTAGACAACGTGGTAATCAGTAGGCATAGTCCCAAGGGACTATAACCAACGTGATTACACTCACGTTGCGAAGTTCAAACGAACTTCGCATTGACCATAAACTGGTCAATGCAGAAAGTCAAACAAAGTTTGACTTTCAGACTCTAAAATACTCGAAAAGCAATAAAAGAACGAAAGAATACTTACGAAGGGTCCCCGAATGCTAATCTCGATTCAAGAATTTCAGGTATGAAACAATGGTTTCAACTTAGAGTTTCTCAAATCAAAATTCTTGTAAGTTTTGCAATGGGGTGGATGGGTATTTATAGGAATACCCGAACTGTTAGGATCGTTTCATGGAAACCGTGCTCGAATCCCACCCGTACATGTGTTGGCAAGTTGTGGTGACTAAAAATGGGTTCCTATCAGCTGACTAAGCAAGTGTGAGTGTGTGGTTGTGGATTAAACAGCTGGAATCTGCTGTTAAATGTAGTTAATCTGGTCAGAAGGAGTCATGCGGCCCGCTTCACCATGTGCAGAAACTCAGGCGGGCCGCCTGGGAGTCACAGATCAGAAATAGTTTCAGAAATGACAGTTTCAGCCCCTGCACGTGTTTAAGGCCATTCCCGACTCCTCTAAGGCCCGTCAAGCCAACTTTAAGGCCCTAAAATGATGCCTAAACATTGTGGACATGAAACATGCTCAAAAATATGTCGGATGTTGGTTCGTTTGGCCGTACGAACGCGATGTTCGCTTAATTACGACGGAATGCGCATAAGCGCGAAAAACGATCCAAATGACGTGATGAATGGATTTTTCTTATGCCAAACACTAAAATAAAATATTTTAGGGCTTACATAAATTTTTGGATGTCCGGATGTATTCAGAACGTAAGTTATGCGCGAAAGTGCAAACTTGTGCACTTTTTGACACTTTTAGTCCCTAAATGACACAAAAGTTTATTTTAGCACACTGAACCCCTCAAAGCCTATTTCTAAGCTATGTGAAGGATATTTATGGTATGTTTAACTTGTGGTCATGTTCCAGAATGTCTGTTACAGTTCAAATTGGCATACTTTCGCAGTTTGTCAAGTTTAGTCCCTGTAAGTTAATAAACTAGATTTTGCCATACCAAAGCCTTCAAAACTTATTTCTAAGTTATGTAAAGGTTACTTAAGGTATGTTAAGCCTATTTTGCTATTCCGGAGTGTTCGTTGCATTAAACTGGTTATATTTACGCATCAGTGTGCGTATAACCCTCCAGAAAGCGATTTAAAGCTTGAAATCGAACAAGAGTTGATATGTGTAAACGATACACATATTTTTACAAATCCCAAGTATGAAATACTATATTTCATTGGTTTGGCATTTGTTTGATGGTTGAAGTGACACAGATGTCACATAACACTTAAACCCTTAATTAGTTCACTTAACTTCTAACTAAATTAACCAACTACCATTACAAACTAACTAAACCAACCCCCCCCCCCCTTACGGTTACAAGGGTGGCACCCCACCCTTGATTTTCTTGAATTTTTTAATGGGTTTGTTAAGTACTTTAGAAACATTGTGACTAATGGTTAATAAGATGTTGGAAAATTCTATTATAAATCCATTAGTTATTCATTCATTATCATCTACAACACTCAACACCATCCATCTCTCCTCTCTCCATCTTGTTCGGCCGACCCCAAACCACACCACCATCATCATCATTCAAACTTGTTTCATTCATTTTACAAGCATACAAGGGTGTTAAGGGTCATACAAAGAAGCTTGGTGTTCTCGGAAGTTGAAGGACCTTCTCTATTTGCTATTAACCACCACTTTTCTTCTCTTGAACTTCCCTAGCCTTGAGCTAGTGGTAAGAACTTGAATCCCTTCATTTTACATCTTATTTAAGTGGTTAAAGTAAGATACATGATGTTAATCTTGAAGAACACTAAGAATCAAAAGAATGCAACCTTAACATAAGCTTAAATCATGAAGAAATCATGTTATTTTAGTGTTAATATGCTCGTTGATTATTGATTATTTGTAGAAATGATGTTGATCATCATGTAGTCTTGCTAGATCATGAGTAAAAACATAATCTAGCAAGATGAGAGGATGAACATTGTTATGGCTCATTTTCTAAGCATACATATCCTGACCAATATCCTGCCTTTATTTGTTTATTTGTGACCAGGATGCTGGAAGAGGATATTGCTAACATCTTGGGCGATATCCTGAGGTTTATTGAATTAACCACGTGCAGGATAAAGCCTGAGACTTGCTAACGGTCAAGTGGACTTCTTCTCCTCAAGACTCGGACGTGTTTGTTGAAGGAGAGACGTTGAACCCGAAAGACCAGGTCTACAACGTTCGATTAAGGAATATTCGGTGGATCCCGGAAGTTTAGGATAGTTTGCTACATTATCTTTACTATAAATAGATGGGGGCGGATCAGTTTAAGGCACACAATTTACACTTACACTCTCGAACACTTTCACTCTCGAGTTCATTGCAAACACCACACTTGTATTCAAATTTCATTGTAACACATAGTCGATCCGCACCACATCCTGCACTGTATCCTGACGTTTGAAGTAATAAGAAGAACAAAGCAGCTGCGATTGTCAGCTCCCGAGGTTTTATGCCGGCGATCTAGATTGATCAAGGGCTTTCCTCGTACATCTCGTGTCCACCTTTACGTTTTCGCTCATTGTTTGATCATAGATACAGCTCTATATCCTGAGCCGTATCCTGATAACTATTTTTGCAAACTAATAAACCAATACATTTTTTACACATATTTTTAGCACACTACCTCACAAAACTAATTTGATCACTTAATTGCTTAGGTAATTTTTGACCGAAACAATATGGCGCCCACTGTGGGGCAAGTGGTGCTCTCTTTACTAAATTTTTTTGTGAAATCGCTAATCGGCTTTCTATTTTCAAAACTTTTTGCCACATTGTCCATAATGGCCTCAAGATCAAACATGAGTTCCTCTACTGTGTCTGCTATGACTTCTGCTACTACTGGTTCGGTGCTTCCACCACCTCCTCCAAGGATGCAAGCCTCTTCACGACCTCAGGATATTATCCCTACTCGCAGTGTTCAGGAATCTGCTCCCGTTCTAGCTTCTAATGATGAAATTATCACTTTATTTGGAAGTGTGCAAGAACAAATGAGGCAGCAACAGGAAACAAACCAAATGCTTTTAAGGGAAATACAACTCCTGAAGTCTGGCTCGAGCAGATCTGCTGAGGATAATGTCACTCCATTACATCCCAGAACGTTGAACTTTAGTTCAGCTGTGTATACTGAGGATAACAGGGGGAATATTGTGCCCAGCCTTCCTCAGAATCAGACTCCTGAAATACCCTCCTCGGTCAGGATGTCAACCATGAGGAGCTCAGGATATGCTTCAGGATATGGGCAAAATCCTCCAACGGGTAACGTGTCAAATAATAATAATACTCATGCTACTAACAATAGTGGATCTTTGCAGGATACAGGTGTAACATCAGCACGTACTAGGGAACTTCAGAAGTTGAAGAACATGATATCTAGTGTACCTGGGGTGGTCCATCCGATCCCGGAAGTGTCCCAAGACAGCCACAAGATATCTTGTTTTGCATATCCTATCTGTGATGCTGAGATCCCAAAGAGATTCCAAACCCTCAACATGAAGCTTTATGATGGGACTACGGATCCTGAAGAGCATATTGCTCAGTATAGGGAAAGAATGGAGATTAACCCTATCCCTCCGGAGCTCAAGGAAGCATGCTTGTGCAAGGGATTTGGTTCTACTCTAACAGGATCAGCCTTAAAATGGCTGTTAAACGTTCCTCCTCACTCAATTACTTCCTTTGCTCATTTGGTTAATTTATTTAACAGTCAATTTTCTTGTAGTCGGAGTTTTGAGAAACTAACCAGTGATCTTTACAGGATAACTCAAGGGCCTCAGGAATCCTTGAGGGATTATGTGAACAAATTCTGTCGAGAATCCTTGGATATCCCACATCTTGATGTTGCAACAGCTGTGCAAGCTTTTAAGATGGGATTACAAAAGGATTCTCAGTTTTATCAGGATCTTGTAATGAATCCCTGCAGGAATCTCGACGAAGCTCGTAACAGGGCTTTGAGATATATCCGTCTGGAAGATGACAGGAAGATGCAAGAAAGGATGAACTCATCTAACACTTATGAGTCAACTAACAGGAAGTCAGAATCCTCATTCAAGTCATATCGGCCTAAGCCATATGGTAGAAATGAAAACAAGAGAGTGAATGCTGTCGAAGATGAGGATCCTGAAGAGTATCCCGAGTTGTCTGAATATTGCTTTTCTGTTAACATTCCTGAATTGATGTATGCCATGCAGGGTCTAGGAGACAAGGCTAGGTGGCCTCGAAAGAATCAACAAAAGGCTGACTGGAAAGATAAGTCAAAATGGTGTGCTTTCCACGAAGATTTCGGACATGTAACTGAGGATTGCATTGCTCTAAGGAAAGAAATAAGCTATCTTCTAAGCAAGGGATATCTGAAATATCTCTTAGGAAGAAAGAAGAATAAGGGTCAGGATACTGAGAAGGATCCTGAACGAGCAGCATCACCTCCTGCGGATGCCAAGATAATCAACTTCATTTCAGGAGGATCCGACATTTGTGGAACTTCGTATTCGGCAGCAAAGAGACATGCAAAAGAAGCTAAGGCCGAAAGGGGAGACAAACCTGTCAGAATGACTACCCTCACAACTGACAAAGTGATCACTTTTGATGCTGATGATAGGGATACTGTCCAAGATCCTCACCATGATGCTCTGGTAATAACGTTATATGTGGCTAACCATTTTTTACGCAGGATATTAGTTGATAATGGCAGCTCCGTCAACATAATCCAACTAGAAACTCTGAAGAGAATGAATGTATCTCCAATGGATATCACTTCAAAGTCTACCGTTCTTGTTGGGTTCAGTGGAGAGGCTAGAAACACAGTGGCAGAGATAAAGTTGCCAGTATACGTTGAAGGAGTCAACTCGATACAACGTTTCTGTGTGATGGATTCTCTTTCCTGCTACAACATCATACTGGGAAGACCGTTGTCACACCCCCAAAATCCACACGCGGAGTACCACCGCTTGGAGGCGTGACATGACCAGGATCAAGCCACCAATCATATTGAACATATAAGTAAATAGTAAAAGTCATTCATCGATACGATAGGTGCTTTCAAAACCAAACATAAATAAGTGTGTAGCGGAAGCAATAATGTAAGACCCAACATAAGTTTAAGTACAAAATGTCATAATGTTTAACAACACATTCACGATCCATGTCCACAACGACTGTGCCTCCCGTGCAAGCTCCAAAAGTACCTAAGGTCCTGCAAGGCATGTAACAGAGAGTCAACAACTAGTTGAGCGAGTTCACAGTTGGTTATTTAGTTATAATGTTCGTATCGTAAATCGTATGTTCGTTTAGTACTCATGTATCGTATGTAATGGTATCGCGGCCCTCTAGGCATGTTTACGAAGTTTAGTGGGGGTTTCCCATATGTTCTCTAGACTAGGTATATTTGTATCGCGGCCCTCCAGGCATGTTTGTGAAGATTAAAGTATAGTTCGCGGCCATTCCAGGCATGTTTGCGAAGATTGTTCTAGTATCGCGGCCGATCTCGGCATGTGTGCGAAGAGAAGTATATGTATCACTAGTCTAGTAGTATCTACCATTGACCTTCCTCTCCCGAGACCTATGGTATGTAATTCCGATAACTCTTAAGCATAAATAATCAATCAACCCATTCCCAACCCCGGGAATCCCATGCCTTTGTAGAAGTGTGAACTCACCTTGTTTTGCTCGGTATGCTAAGTTAAGTGCTCACAATTAATCAGTCAAGTCCTATAGTGCACGTATACTCAATCAGTTCACATTGTTTGTAAAGTTTCACATGGAACTAGTGTCACAGTAATATCATGGAGTGTTTGATAGTTCATATCATGCAACATAAGCAGTTAATTGCATCCATACATTTAACAGAGTTGGCATCTAGCAGAACTAGCAAGTTAACTGAGTGAATAAAGTTAACAGATTTCATGGAATAACATAATTAATCCACTTCATTGGAATAATAAATAAACAGAGTAAGTCAGTTAACCCAGTTAACAACTTAACAGAATTGTCATCTAACAGAGTTACTCAAACAATGCAGTTATCAAAATACATATTTAACAAAGTTAAATAAACTAACTGAGTTATTCCAATGGTTAGTTAAGTTAAATAACATAATTAATAACATTAATAATAACAGTTAACATGTTGCCAAAAACACATAAGTGCCGAAAACACCCTATGGCCGAAAACCCTTTATGTTCGAAATCCCCTTGGCCGAAATCCATATTGAGCCGAAATCCCTTATGTGGCCGAAATCACTTAAGTGGGCCGAAAACACATCTGGGCCGAATTCACTATATGGGCCGAAATCACATAAGTGATTTCGTCCAGTTTAAAATGGTGGGGGTGTTTTCGTTGGGATCATCATCTTCAACAACAGCAGTTAACAAAACCCAGCAAACTATAATCTCATTACAGTTACATGATTAATCATTTATAAGTCATATAATAAATCATTGATATGTAATATATAATTTGCCAACATCATATGATACCAGGATCCCAATTTAATCAGTTTATCATTCATTAACATACACCCACTGTTGATCAAAACATCAAATATACAGACAGTTCATAGATAATAATTATCTAACAAGCACACAATGATCAATCACATAATCACATATATAAATATATACATACATCATGATTAAACATCCAATAATCATACGATATGCAACTAAAACAACTGAATCATGAAATCACTAACCAAGGATTAAACAGAGGTTTTGGCTTCAAATGAGGAATTCTGTTTGTTGGGTTTCAGAGGTAGAGAGAGAAACAATGTGATAAGATAAGGTTTGACAAGTGAGAAACTTCTCCGAGAAGATTGTGATAAAATAAATATATATAATACCCCACTGGGCCTAAAGCCCATTTGTTGTTTTCGTTGGTCACCAGTGGACGAAAACACACAAGGTGTTTTCATGAGTAGGTGATTTCATAAGGGGGGGGGGGGTGTTTTCATATTAGCAGGGGTGTTAGGCCAAACATCCATAATAAACTATACAATCCCAATTAACACAAATTACACTATTATCATATACTCAAATATAATATGCACTCCAAATATAAAATATCATCGCAATACGATTTAACGTTTTTCAAATGTAAGCGTTGTGAAACAAACAAGTCGAGTAACAAACAACAAAACAAAAACAAAAAAAAATAACGTGCAATAAATGCGAAGATGGAAATCTTGAAAACTCGAGTTGTCACATTATCCCCAACTTGAAAGAAATTTCGTCCCTAAATTTAGCATGCGGTTACTGAGGAAGCTAGGTAAGTTATCATTTACTGGTTTTCCTGGGGTGTCACATCATCCCCCTGTTGATTTGGAATTTCATCCCGAAATTTTGTAGTAGCTTCAGCCTCAGTAGTAGTTGCATTGTTTTCGAACAACTGGGGATATTTGAGTTCCATTTGGTCTTCTCGTTCCCAGGTATACTCTGGGCCACGACGGGAGTTCCAACGAACTCGAACAAGAGGTATTCTGGTGTTCATGAGGACCTTAACATCCCGGTCCGTGATTTCAACTGGTTCTTCGACGAAATGCAACCGTTCGTCGATAGTGAGCTCCTTCAAAGGAACTATGAAGGTCTCATCTGACAGACACTTCTTCAGATTCGACACGTGAAAGACGTTGTGAACTGCACTGAGTTCAGCTGGTAAGTTCAGTCTGTAGGCCACTTTTCCTATCTTCTCTATGACTTCAAATGGTCCAACGTATCGTGGATTGAGTTTGCCCCTTTTGCCAAAACGAACAACACCCTTCCAGGGTGAAACTTTGAGTAGTGCTCGATCCCCAACCTGGAACTCGAGTAGTTTCCTGTCTTTATCGGCGTATGCTTTCTGACGGTCACGAGCTGCCGCCATGCGTTGTCGTATTTGAGCAATCTTTTCAGTAGTATCAACTACCATTTCTGGACCTGTGATCTGACTGTCACCCACCTCTGCCCTGCAAAGAGGTGATCGGCATTTACGCCCGTACAATGCCTCAAACGGAGCAGCTTTTATGCTGGTGTGGTAGCTGTTGTTGTACGAAAATTCCACGAGTGGCAGATGTTTTTCCCAGCCCTTGCCAAAGTCAATTACACACGCCCGAAGCATGTCTTCTAGAGTTTGAATAGTGCGCTCAGACTGCCCATCTGTCTGAGGATGATAAGCTGTGCTCATGTCTAAACGAGAGCCAAAAGATTTGTGCATTGCTTGCCACAGTTCTGAAGTAAAACGTGCGTCACGATCAGAGATAATAGAGGTGGGCACCCCGTGCCTCGAGACAACTTCTTTAAGGTATACGTCTGCTAGAGTGGAGAACTTATCTGTTTCCTTGATAGCCAAGAAGTGAGCAGACTTTGTGAGTCGATCCACGATCACCCAAATAGTATCATTCCCACGCTGAGATCTAGGTAGGCCAGTAACAAAATCCATGGAAATTTGTTCCCATTTCCATTGTGGTATCTCAGGTTGTTGGAGTGGGCCTGATGGTTTGTGATATTCCGCTTTGACTCTCGCACAAGTCAAACACTTGCTAACGTAAGTTGCTATGTGGGCCTTCATGCTAGGCCACCAATATGTAGTTCTGAGGTCGTGGTACATCTTATCCGAACCAGGATGTACTGAGTAGCGAGACTTATGAGCTTCATCCATTACAAGCTCGCGTAAATTACCATAGAGTGGGACCCAGATGCGTCCTGTTACATAGTAGGCGCCGTCTGCCTTTTGTTCTAACCGTTGTCTTGAGCCGCGTAGGGCTTCAGACCTGACGTTTTCCGGTTTCAATGCTTCTACCTGAGCATCTCGTATCTGTGAAGGAAGACTGGACTGAATAGTGAGTTGCAACGCTCGTACACGCCTAGGTGTAGTATCCTTTCGACTGAGGGCGTCGGCCACCACATTGGCTTTGCCCGGATGGTACTTTATAGCACATTCGTAATCGTTCAGTAACTCGACCCATCGACGTTGTCGCATGTTCAATTCTTTCTGCTTGAAGATATGCTCAAGACTCCTGTGATCGGTGTAGATGGTGCACTTGGTGCCATACAGATAATGTCACCATATCTTGAGCGCAAAAACAACAGCTCCCAGCTCTAAATCGTGCGTAGTGTAATTCCGTTCGTGAATCTTAAGTTGGCGTGAAGCATAAGCAATAACTTTATCCCGTTGCATCAACACACATCCAAGACCTTGAATAGATGCATCGCAGTAGACTACAAAATCGTCCGTGCCTTTAGGCAATGAGAGGATAGGTGCGCTACAAAGTCTATCCTTTAAGTGCCGAAACGTTGTTTCCTGTGTATCACTCCAACGGTAAGCAACACCTTTCTGTGTCAGTAATGTAAGCGGCTGCGCAATCTTTGAGAAGTCTTTGATGAACTGTCTGTAATAACCCGCCAAACCCAAGAATTGGCGTATTTCTGTCGGTGTGCGAGGTGCAGGCCAGTTCTTGATCGAATCTACCTTGGATGGATTGACATGAATCCCATCCTTGTTCACCACGTGGCCTAGAAAGTGGACTTCATGAAGCCAGAAGTCGCATTTTGAAAACTTAGCGTACAGCTGTTCCGTTCGAAGGAGTTCCAGAATAAGTCGTAAATGCTGCTCATGTTCCTCCCGATTCTTCGAATAAATTAGGATGTCGTCGATGAAAACAATAACAAACTTGTCAAGATAAGTTTTGCACACCCTGTTCATAAGATCCATGAAAACCGCAGGCGCGTTCGTTAGCCCGAATGGCATGACCAAAAACTCGTAATGGCCGTAGCGAGTTCTGAATGCTGTTTTGGAGACGTCCTCATCCCGGACTCTCAATTGATGATAGCCTGACCTTAGGTCAATCTTCGAGTAATAGCTCGACCCTTGCAACTGGTCGAATAAGTCGTCGATGCGTGGAAGAGGATAGCGATTCTTTACGGTCACCTTGTTTAGTTCGCGGTAATCTATGCACATACGAAAGGTACCGTCTTTCTTCTTCACAAATAATACTGGAGCTCCCTAGGGCGAAGAGCTAGGACGTATGAAACCCTTTTCCAAGAGTTCTTGCAATTGCTTAGACAGTTCTTCCAGTTCAGTTGGAGCTAAGCGATAAGGCGCTCGAGCTATGGGTGCTGCTCCTGGAGCTAGCTCGATCTGAAATTCGACCTGGCGATGGGGCGGTAGCCCAGGTAACTCTTCAGGAAACACTTGAGGAAAGTCGCGTACAACAGGAATATCCTCTAACTTCTTCTCTTTCGTCGATGTATCAGTAACGAGTGCTAAAATAGCTGTGTGGCCCTTTCGCAAACACTTCTGTGCCTTCAAGAAGGAGATGATGCCACTCACGACACCACTCTTGTCGCCTTGAACTTCGAGAGATTCTTTTCCAGTACGGGGAATACGAATGATCTTCTCCTTGCATAAGATCTCTGCTTGCTGTTGGGATAACCAATCCATACCAATGACAATGTCGAAACTACTCAGAGTTATAGGAATGAGATCGATAGAGAAAGTCTGACCAGCGAGGATAAGATTACAACCCTAAACTATGTGTGTGGCTTCTAGACTTTTACCGTTAGCTAACTCTACGACATGTTTGGTGTTCAAAAGTGTTGGTGCGCGTTTAAGCATTTGACTAACTTTCAGAGACATATAACTGGTATCCGCACCCGAATCAAATAATACAGTAACATAAAAGTCATCGAGAAGAAACTTACCCATAACCACATGAGGATTGTTCCTTGCGTCACTCTGACCAATCACAAATGCACGACCCTTAGCACCATTGTTGTTGTTTCCCCCATTGTTGTTCCCACTGCCCTGATTATTGTTGTTGTTCTGATTCTGATTTAACTGGGGGCAGTTCCGCTTGAAGTGACCTTCAGCCCCACACTGAAAGCATGCCTTATTTCCTTGTTGTTGTTGTTGTGGCTGGTTTCGTGGAACGGGTGGCTGTTGTTGCTGGTTCTGATTCGCAGGCCTTGAGCTCCTGCAATCTTTAGCCTCATGACCTACCCTTAGACATCTCTGACAGCGGCCTTTACGACACTGACCACTGTGGTGTTTGTTGCACCTGTTACACAGTGGATGAATTCCCCGATATCCACTCTGCCCCTGACCACCAGACGATTGCTGACTCGGACTCTGGTAATCACTAGTCTTGCGCTGCTGCTGTGCTTGAGACTGTACAGTAGCTGAACCCCTGCTGGAATCCCCTTCCCATTTCCGCTTGTTGTCACTGGGATTAGCAGGAGTAGCTGGAGTGGTAGCGGTAGTAGTAGCGCTGATACGTTTAGGCAGCCTGTTCTGTTCGACTGCCTGATCGGTGAGGCGATGAGCTAACTTGACAATCTGTTGAATGGTGCCAAGATTCGCTGAGGTTACGTGACTTTGAATTTCCGGCACCAGACCATTGAGATACAGTTCGATATGCTTAATGGGAGGATCCACCATAGTAGGACACAAAATAGGACACAAAATAGCCACCATACTTTGAATTTCCGGCACCAGACCATTGACATTCTCTCTCCTCATTAATTGTAATTCGCAATTACAATTAATGCGCCTGCTGTACTTTCGCCACGCCCCCGTGTCCGCTGGGCACGGCCCCGTGGTGGGCAATAGAAGCTTCTATAGGTTTGTCTTTTCTGCTGCTTCTTGGGCACGTCCCCGTGCTGGCTGAGCACGGGGCGTGTTCTGTCTTCTGACTTCTCTATTTTGCTTTGGAAGGTGCCGTTGAGGGGTCGGGCAGTCCACTAATGTTCCTTTCCTTGTATTTATGTTGGAATTAGCTGTCTTTTTGCTTCTTTTGTGTTTTTGAGCTCATTTAATCCTGAAAATACAAAAGGAAGACAAAAACACTCTTTTTCCAATATTAGTACTTAAAAAGGGTTAGTTTTATGCCTTATTTGATGTAATTTATATGTTGCATTTTACACACATCAAATACCCCCACACTTGAACTTTTGCTTGTCCTCAAGCAAAACTCTTTAATATGTGGCTTACACTCCCAAATGGAATAGGTAGAAGAGAAGGTTTTGGGCTTGTCGTAGAGTGTCGGGAATCCAAGGTCTTTTTGGGTTTTATCTTTATTTATTTACAATCCTATTCATAATGATTTATTTAGAACGTTTCATAGGAGAAATTACTTATTTGGGCATAACATGCCTTTTTAAAATTCCATTTATATACAAGTTCACATACCTCACGGGAGAAATCACTCACACTCGGCCGAAGGTGTATTTTTAGTGAATCACTCGAGAGCGGCGTGGAACTTATTCCTACCATAAGCTTGCCAAGCAATCAATCCTCCTCCTTTTTAACTTTTATACCTTTGTAAATATCAAGAGGACTTTGTGGGTTAAGGGTTAGGCTCGGGTTAAAGGTAGGTGGTTGGGATAGTGGTTAGTGGTTAGTAGAAAAAGGGCGAAAAGCGTAACAAGTGTCGGTTTTCGTAAGATTTTCTATTTTTGCAACTTTTTATTTTGATGAAGCTTTTATTCAAACAAAGTTATTTTTGATGAACTTGTTTGTTTATTTTCTTTTTGCTTCATCACAATTTTTTTTTTTTTACGAAAAACCGAACTTGTTACTAAAACAAAGGGTTAAAAATAAAAAGGTTTTGGTGGGTAAATGGGTTTTTGGTTTGGGTGATGAAATGAAAAGGTTTAGGCTCAAAGGGGTTAACTAGGGGGATTTTTGGGTAGGTGGTAAAAGAAAAAGAAAAATAATGGTGTAGAAATAAAAAAGGGGTTAGTCCTAATGCCTCCATCATTTACTTACTCGGGTTTAAGTTGATAAGGACCGGGAATGTATCGTCATGGCAAGTTCTAGAGTCGTAAGAACCAAGCGGCTATTCACACAAGAAACGAAAAATGAGCATTTAGTCTAATGATATGTAATTGTATGCTCAATAAAGGCTCAAAACTCACTTTTGTGGGAAAGGGGGTTTTTTTTATGTGATCAAGTATATATAATCAAATTTTAACTAAGTTTGCCATGCCTTTTCATAATTTTCTTATGTTGGTTCTTTTTATCACTACGCTATCGGTTGTAAATTTGTAAAAATATAACCTTTTTGAGAACTTGAATTTCCCGAGTTAAACCTAGACAAGTAAAAAAATGAACTTTTTGAAAAGAATTTGGGGTGATTAGCGGTTCCAATAGAGTTTTGTGTAAGGCTTGTATTTAGGACTTGCAAAATTCAAGGTTTTAGCATCCCCCACACTTAAATTACACATTGTCCTCAATGTGTCCCAAAAATAAATTTTTAGGTTGATTAGATGTGTAAAATAGTGTTTAAAAAGCAAAGGTTTATGTTACTGGTAGTCTGGACACGGCCCCGTGTCTACTGGACACGACCCCGTGGTGAACTGCCAGTAACGAGAACTTACAGAAGGTGAACACGGCCCCGTGTCCACTGGACACGGCCACGTGTCTGACAAAAATCTGCAGGTCAGTAGCCAAACAGCAGGTCTGGGAGGTGAGCACGGGGGCGTGTTGGCTGGACACGTCCCCGTGTGGACAGTCTGAAAGCCTGAAGAACAGGTTTCTTCCTCCGGTTTTTCCATCCTGGTCCTACAAGTGCTGAGGCTTAGCACCCCAAGCCTTGGTTTGTACCTGTTTCATCACTTAATACCACACCAAGCAACACAAACATCCTAAATTACCATAGTTAATTGTTCCAAGCATAAAGTAAAAGAAAAAGAAAAATAAAATGCAGAAAATAGTTAGGAAAAGTAAATTGTCTAACACTTGGCACGCAGACCATCAATTATTCAAGATTGCATAGGGTTAACCTGGGGAGTCATCAATCAACCGCTTCCTCCTATGCTCCTACTCCATGTCCTCATCGCTATCATCACCTCCATCCCCATGCCCCGCCATATACTCCCGGATGCTTCCGATATCATCTTGTATATCGTTGATGTTGCGTTCAATAGCTCCGACCCGGTGGTATGTGTTGTTGGCTAGGTTGTAGGCGTTCCTGGTACACATGAGGTTTTCCTGAATAAGATCATGTAAGCTTTGAAAATTAGGAAAACCGCCTCCTTGTGAGGAGGATTGACCCGGATCACCATGGGGTTGATATTGGTAGTGGGGAGGTGGTGCGTGAAGAACTAGGGCCTCCTGTGGGTTCCATGCATAACCTTGCATCCTTTGGAAACTCACCGTTCCGTCTTCTGCCTCATAAAGTAAGTTCATGGCTCGGCAAATGTGGTAATCAACTCGTCCCGACCATGGGCTTTTTTCAAAGGACCTTGGAATTCGTGTGTAATGCTTGAAAAGACGGTACACCCATCCTCCGAAGAAGATAGGCGTTGGAGCGCGAGCAAGGCGGTTGAGATGCATGTTTCGTAACAGGAGATATGGAACATCGAGGGGCTTCTGGTTGTGGATACAGTGAAGGACAACCAAATCTTTCAACCCTACAACGCCGCTACTGTCGTGACGTTGGTTTAGAGAGTAGGTGAGAAGCCTGTGAATGTAGCGATAGAGTGGATCCCTTAGCTTCGTACTCTTGGTGCTACTAGGGTTGTAGATTCCTTCACCGATTTGAGCCCATGCAGCTTGTCGTTCATTTTCATCCAAGTCTCGTAATCCTCCGGTATTTTCTTCGTTTCCCGATTCCTCCTCTTGGTATAGTCCTATTATGGCTCCAAACTGTGCCATGGAGATCGAGTACATTGTCCCGCCACACCTAAATACAACCCCTTCATTGTCGAAAGGGTCACACCTTGAAGTGAAGGTAAAAGTACTGTAGAACTCCATGGTGCATTGATGCACCGACCGAAGCCGAGTGTTTAATGCAACAGCTAGTGGTCCGGTAACGATGTTGTTGAATCGGTCCAGCTGGTTTACCAAGGTCAACAGGTCTGTGCAAGCTCTCCTGGGGTACTCTTCGGGTCTTGTTTGAAGAATCTCATACCTTGCTCTTGTATCAAGCTCCCTTGCATTGAACCTAGTGAACTTTGCCATCTGAAAGAATACACCAAAAGTTAGCACGAGACAATTAGATTTTTAAAGAAACTGCAAACAGTGGCTGGACACGACCCCGTGTCCAGCGGACACGGCCCCGTGTCCAGAGGTCTGTTACTAAAAAACTTCATTTTTCGACCCGGTTTCGAAAACTTGAAAATTTTTGGTCCAATAGGTGCGGTTTCCCCCGAAAATGAAACCCTAAACACCGTTTTTCCCAAAATATCCCGTTTACCCCATCAATTTCATCTTTTTCGGTTCAAGAACAAGGGTTTGGGGGTTTTGTAAGAAATCGGGTGAATCTATGAACAATCTAAGTGTATTTACTTTCCTTAACACTAATCTAACTAAATGCAAACAAATCTAAACAAAAATTTGAGGTTTGATCCGGATGAACTTCAAGAACCCTAGATTTTTCCCCAAATTTTTG